>PVJN01003298.1:0-103926 GCA_004026805.1 Lasiurus borealis
CCCCTAAAACATCAAGGTGTATGTGGGTGTGGGTATGTTTACAGTCATGTGGGCCTGGTTTGTTTAGGGAGAGGTTCCACTTCACCATTGCCACCCACTCTGTCTCAAAACCCAAGGTATTCTGAGGTGCCCCTGGGTTACCTGGAAGGGAATTCACCATACTTTAGTACCAGCACGTCTCTCTTCAAAATGTGGCTCAGGAGTCACTAAAGGAAACCACACAGTGTTAAGACCAAACATTCTTGAGTAAGCCTCAGTTATGGCAAGTTCAACAGCCAGGCTGTTGAGAGAGCAGTTACCGAAATTTTCCAAATAAATAAAGCAAACAAGTTACTTCAGGAAGAAGTTCACATCTATATGATTTATAATGCTGGGAGTTGGCCCATTGAGGCAGGAGGAACCCAGTGAACCAGCAGTAAACCAGAGGCCACCCAGGCTCTCAAGGCAGCCTCCAAGGTTTTAGTTCCTGTTCAATCACCTACTGAATCCTCGCTAGGTGTTGCTCTGTTTGGGGGAGGTAACGGTGTCTTACAACATCCTGCAGAACTTACTGGCTTGAAATTTATCATTCAGCCTCTAAATGGGTTAATATTAACAGGGAAAAAAAATAGGGATCCTATTTAGAGGCTCCTGGCAGCAAGCAAATAGAGAAAAAAAATACTCCTCCAAAATCAATGTTTGCTTTGCTGAGGGCCTCCTTAGGTGTACATTGGAAACAATTCTGTCTGTCTCCCACAGTTAGGTCACCCTGCAGCCTCAGATGCCAGCCAGGAGGACTTAGCAGTCCAGAATCAACAGGTTGCTGATGTTGAGCAGTACCAGAACCCAGGGGCAAAAAAGAATGGAAAAAGTGGCACAGCGGCTTTGATGGATGAGGATGATAAAACATGAGAAGTGCCCTGGAGAGTCCCATCTCTCTTGACCTCCCACCCACTAACCTCAATCAGGACACCATCTTTAGGGATCATTTAATCCATTAGGATGAAAACTACTGCTCTGTAACTGGTCTCCACCTCATTCTCAGGTACTTTCAAGTTACACACACACACACACACACACACACACACACACACACACACACACTACAATCTATGTATAATATGTAGGAGGACATTATGCTTTGATGGAGATATTAAAGCACACTTAGAATTCTTACCATCATACTCATATATCCCTCTGCTTGGTATATATTATAGATGTGTAGAATTATATAGTAAAGCACATAAAGTGCATACATTGTATTTAACTTAATTACCCAATATATGTTCTTAAACAGAGGCCTAAACTCCTGCAAGTGGACTAGGAATGAATTAATAATATTCAGTTGTTCAACCTCAGTATTTTAATCAGATTATGAACTGTCTATTCAATTAAATATTTTAATAATTTACATATATAGCTCAAAATAGCCAATAAACTATATTGGTCTAATGCCATGATATAACTTTATAATCAGCAATTTACAAAAGAGATTTATATCCTGGTTATTGATATCAGGGCAGTAATAGACAGAGAGCTTCTACACTTCCAGGCAGGAGTATTCTGTTTTTGGTTCAATTATATAATTGATACACAGATGCCATCTTTACACAAACTATATATAACCAAACTATAAGTCCTACATCTAAATGAGCTAAAAAAAAAAAAAACAACAAGGATCCTATTTAGAGGCTCCTGACAGAGAAAGATTCAGTAAAATATTCTTTGACTATGGAAAATAGATGTATATATCTTTGAGAATGTCATTTATATCAATATCTGTCTATATACACACATACACATATATGTGCATTCATGCATAAGACACTGGTTATGTATCATTCTTTTTATGACATTCTCATTACAGTAGGTCCTCAGGTTATGTCGGAGATTCATTCCTACAGGGCAACATAATACAGTTTTCGCCCTAAGTCAGAACCCATAAGCACCTCCATCACTCACGTGGAGCATATACACAGCAGTAATGAAGTGAAACAGTAAAAAATATTTAAAAGAAAGAATTACTGACCTTTACTTGTGGTAAATAAATAATAAAAAACATAAAGCATGTATGTACATATGTTGAAATGACAGGACTTTTTTTTATATAAATAAATAGGAGATGGCAATGTAACCACGAAATGATGTACGTTGAGTCCGATGTAACCCGAGGACTGTCTATACATGATATTCAACAGGCAAGAAGAAACAACATGGGCTACATAGATGGAAGAAATTATTTTTTAAAATAGGTAGAATTAATGACAATGAAGAAAAAAAGCACGATCAAATAATAAAGCCAAGAAATGAAAGCCATTCATGAGAAGGAAGTCTAAATAGCAAAAAGATTTTAGAGTAGCCAAACACTCTTTAATGGCACAATACATAGGACACAAGAAAAACTTGTTCAAATTAAAGTAAGAATGTCGAAAAACTAAAACAAAACACATCTCCTCAAAAGGGTATACGTAATGAAAAAGTATTTATAGATAAAAAGATTGAGAAACAAACATTGTGACAATGTTGAATACTTTATAAATTTAATGAACTAGTGATTGTGGGCCTCCTATTAAAACTTAGATTCTGCAATTGCAAAAAGAATAAAATAAAATAGAGGCAGGGTTAAAGGTCATGTAACAAAGAAAATGAAAGCAGTCCAAATATAATTCAAGAATTCAAGCAAGTGTGTGCATGATGGGTACAATTCACAGAGGAGGGCTGAAAACAAAAAGAGCATAAACAGAAGGTGCAGAAGCAAAGGAGGAGATGAAGGCGGATAGAAACTTTCTCATACAGAGGCCATTTTCATTCTGTTTGAAATCTGGGTTACATGCCCCCATGAGTTGGCCTAATGTTGTCTGGAAGGCTTAGGTCTCCAACTCCAGCATCCAACCCACAGACACTGGTGATGAGTTGTGGTGAGAGAGGATCAGAGAGATAACCAAGGGTAACCCTGGAAAAGAGTGTATCCAAGAGATTACAGAAGCAACAGCAGAAGGAGATTTTTTTTTTTTTTGTAACCAAAAGTAAAGAAGCTCAACAAGTGGTCAAAGATACATTCCTGGCTTCTTGTTTAACATGTGAATGAAACAGCTTTGGGGCCCCCTCAAATCTTTTGTGGTTAGTTTTGATTGGAAAGTTGAAGTGTATGCTGTTTGTTTATCCCCTACTCATTTCCACAAATAATTTAAGTGCATAGGAAAATGATACCCACCCACTGCACTTGTACCCAAGTTAGTGAAGGACTTTTATATTTTCCTTCTATATGTTTCAGTAGTCTATGAAATTTATACAAAGGGCATGGACTTTCAGAACTCTGTGCTAAAACAACATAAGCCCCCAAAGATAGTAGCATCAATTAGACTTACCAGTAAGGTGGGCAATTAAGGAGTGAAGAAATATAATCAGGGGAAAAGGCAGCCAAGTAACTCATCATATACAAAAACCTATGCAATGTGAGTTAGATGCCAGGAGGGCTCACCTGAGTGTACAGGTGAAACACAGAGGGTCACAGCTGAACTCCAGTCTGAGAGTTATTGTTTAGAAACATTTCTGACCACGCAAGTGTATGGAAGCAGATACTGGAGGTGGAAAGATCTCATGTAAATCCCACGTCTCTACATTCTAGCCATGAATTCTAAGTAAGTGATTTAAATATGCTGAATGTTTCTTCTCCTAAAAAAAAAAACAGAGAGATACTAATATATATCTTGTAGGACCTGTATGAGGAGCAAATATGCTGATAAATATCCACCTTTGCCAAGGAGAAGGGAATCAATCAATGCTAAAGCCTCTTTGGAAAAGAAGAATACAGATTAACAAGTTATGCAAGGATATAAGAAAGCCCATGACTACAAAACCATATATTTAACATCTGCTTGGATTCTCTAGAAACACATTGTATAGCTTAAAGCAAGAAATAAATTGTGTGGCTGTCGGAGTGCTTACTCCTGAATCCTGCTTGACTGCCAACTGTGGGGTACAGGTCCTCTGCCAGAGGCTGTACCTTGTGGACTCCAGGTATTAGACAGAGAAGGCATGAGAAGTTGTCATAGGGATTTAAGAGAGACTTTATGGTAGACTAAGTAGCCATTGCTAATAAGGAGCCATTAGACAAAACAGTTCTTCAAAGTGGGCTTACTAAGAAGCTGCAGTACACATAGGAGCCCTTGCTGTACAGTAGCAAACATGAGCCAGCATAAAGCAGCCGCTCCCCAACTGGCCAGTAACACAATCTTTCTATCAATTTAGACCAAAGGGACTTTTTTGCCAAATAGTGACATCAATATTCGGGTTATAGAAAGGTACGCCTGCCCAGTGCATGCAGTACAATCAGTGTGTTCTTGCTTTTCACCTGCGTACGGCAACTTGTTCTTGATCATCTGGCAGACTTTGGACAGGGCTCCATATTCAGATTGGCCTTGAACATCTGTTGGACTCTGATTAGTGGGAAAAAAGGGGAAAATGGAATTATCTAATGTGGGAAAAAAAGGCTAATCAGGAACCCTAATTACTCTCAAAATAAATAAATCAGATAGGAAAGAGGGATGAGAAGCCATTCTTTTCATCCACATGAAGAAGTCAATTTCAGCAGAGAGAGAAGTGTTTCTGGCATGAGAAGCTCTGAGCCATATTATTGAATATAACATCATGAAGTCATTCTCTAGAGAATTTTTGACGTAGATTGACAGCTCTAGTCTTAATGGCATGCATTTTGCTGAGCTCTGTGCTAAAACATCTTCAGTCCACATATAGAAGGAATGCAAAGGAAAGAGGGTGACTTTGATCAGCTTTGGGAGGAAATGAAGAGAGAGACCAAGAATGTAGAAGAGGAGCCCACTTAAGGAATGTAAGTGGAAGGAAAGATGTCACAAAAACCAGGGGACAATGAAAATGATTCAGACAAATTAATCTGGACATTTTAGGTGGAAGCTGATGGAGAGAGCTCTGACATGGAGTTGAAGGTACCGAGTGTGAAGGCAGCAATGTCCCCAAAGGGTATTCCTAGCAGGGTGACCAAGTCTCTAAGAGCAGTGAATGTTACCAATAAGTCCACTGCCAACCAAAATTTTACCTTGAGAGGATTTGTGCTGTCTCCCTGCCCCCCACCTCCAGGACAGAAAATTACATTTTCTTCCTTTTCGCTGTTTTTAATTGACCCTCATTCGTGCACTTAGAGAGCCCGGGGATGTCAGGGCCATTACTCAATTTGACAATCATGGGATGGTTTTCTCAACACTGGAAAATCTAAGAATTTGTCTCAAACACAGAACTTAGAGTGCCTGACTCTATGAAAAAAAAAATTGACGTTTATACCTAAAATAACTTCAAACTGTACATTTGCTACGTTTTATAAACACCAGAAGGGCACCACTGACACCCAAGTGAAAAATCCCCACCTTTGCCAAAATGGTTTCACATAAAAACAACTTACCTACCAAGTAAAACTTTCTGTACCCCTTGTGCCCAGGGGGATTGGGGGCAGGAGAACATGTGCCTACTCTGAAAAGAAGCAAAGATTTTAACCCCCAATGGAAAAGGTGCACTTAGGTTGAAATGCAGCTGGCTCGAGCATCTATCTTTTTCTCTTGGGAGTCCAGTAGGTACCTCCTGAATTCACTCTTAGAGCAACCCCACATGGCGATCTGTCTGTTCTCCACTTTTTACCTGGCTCTGTTTAAACATTTCCCTCTCTGCCTGCAGACAGCAGTCCACCTCCGCCTGCCTCCCTGCTCGCTGGGCTCCCCTCCCCAGGCTCGAGCTGGAGGAGTGCCTTGCAAACAACTGGTGCTTTGGGGCTCAATGTTCCTCGAGCCTGCCAGTTCTTTCAGGAGGTCGTTTACACGCTTGGCGCTTACTTCAATGAGCTACTCTGGAGCAGCCACTGAAAAGTGCTTTTGCTCCTGAAAAATATTGGGAGTGCTTCGTTGCAAATGGTAGATGAATCCATGACCCCGGGTCTTAAAGGCAATAGCCAATCTGATGGCACCAGTGGCTACTGAAAGGTGATTGTATTCCCCTAATGATATGGTAGTTTCAGCTCCCAGATTATATTTTGTAAATAATTTTCTATTTTCTCCAGATTCATCACATTTCTTTTGGCCTTGTCTACCTGGTCGACCTCTTGTTTGTAAATTGCCATGGTGCATAACTCTTAATGGACCAAAAAAGACACAAAGCTAACATTTGTTTATTACATCCACATCAGAGTGTATGAAGAAAAATACCCCCGTTGCACACACCCTTTGGAAAGACATAAATTTTGACAGGAAAAATATTTCCAGGGGAGCTCTATGTATTTTTTTTTTTTTTGTACTCAGTTGCAAGGGCAATATTATCAAGTTAGTTTGTACTGCTTCAAGCTTAATATTTTCATTTGGTTCTTTTTCCTCTTAAGTGTTCTATAAAAAGTTGATTAATAAAAAAGGGGTTATCTTTGATTAGGGAAGTTAATTATGAGTGGCTGACTTGATGTGGATGGGAGGTTTCATTCAGCCATTTTATTTTCTTCTCCACATGGGAGTTAGAAAAATGGGACCATAGGAAATATCACTAAGAAGGAATTATTGGAATAGACAGACCTTTAAAGGAAATATCACATTTTGTTGCCATCTTCAATAAGAATGATGAAAATGTTTCTTTGTCTATATTTTATTGCACATCTAATGGGCCTCCAAGTGCTATACAAATATTAAATGTTTCCAAAATCCCATGATGGATTATATTATAATCACCACTAGCGGTCCGGTGTGTGAAAATTCGTGCACTCAAGGGTTGAGGAGGGGATCCTTAGGCCCGACCTGTGTCCTCTCACAGTCTGGGACTCCTCAGGGGATGTCCACATGCTGGCTTAGGCCCACACCCTGGTGGATAGGACCTAAGCTGGCAGTCAGACATCCCTCTGGCAGCCCAGGAGCCTTCAAGAGATGTCCAGGCCTAAGCCATCAGTCAGATATCCTTAGTGCTGCCGTAGAGGCAGAAGAGGCTCTGGCCACCATCACTGCACTTGCCAGCCATGAGCTGGCTTCTGGTTGAATGATGCTCCCCCTGTGGAAGTACCCTGATCCACAGGGGGAACCTCCTACATTGAGCATCTGTGGTCAGTGCACATCATAGTGACTGGTCATTCCTAGTCCATTCCGCTATTGGGGTCAATTTGTACATTACCCTTTTATTACATAGGATATTACACCAATTTCATGAAGGGGAAGTTGAGTCCATTTGAATTATAAGAAAAAGGACTTTCATTATTATTGAATTTGCTCTTGAGTCCCACAAAAAAAGTATTTCAGAAAAGGCAGGGTTGAGAGCTATGCTTTGGAGCCAGACTGCGTATGATAGGTATCTGGTCCTGCCTTCTTGGTAGATGAGTGAACATGTGAAAGTATTTAATTCTTTATAACTCAAATTTTCCATCTGTAAAATGGGGATAATAATGAAACCCACTATCAAGAGTTTGTTTTAAAGATTGAGTCCATTTATGAAAACTGGTTAATTTTTATATTTCAATTTCATTTTCCATTCCATATTATTTTGTGTTAAGCATAGGTGAAAATCATAGTGGTTAGACAATCATCCCCAATATTTCCATTATCCGCCTGGCATCATACAAAATTATTACCATACTAGAAGCCCAATGCACAAAATTCATACAAGAGGCTGAGCCCTTGCAGTCACAGCCGCTTGCTTTGGCCCTCACAGTAGTCCTGGCTTCATCCGGAAGGTCATCTGGAAGGACATCTGGAAGGTTGTTCAGCTGTCAAGTCTAATTAGCATATTATACTTTTATTATTATAGATTATCGACTAAATTCCTATGTTGTGCTTTACATCCCTCTGACTTTTTGTAACCATAGTAGGTGTACAGTAGCAGCTGGCTTGTTGTTATTATTATAGAGATCTCATAATCCTATATAATAAAGAGCTAATATGCTAATTAGAAGGCAGAGCAGAGCAACCACTTAGACTACCTTCTGGACAAAGCCAGGGCTTTGAGGGCCATGTCCCTGGCATGGATTTCATGCATCAGGCCTCTAGTATACAAATAGAGAAACCACACATGAGGCTGGCATTTAGCCTCCTCAGTTCCAACACATTTCTGTATGTGACTGGCTGGCCAGCCTGCCAGGGAGCTTCCTTGGGCAAAGAGTGTGCTCCAAATGGAAGTCACCTTTAACTTTTCCTGAGTCCCTCACTTTCCAGGCATGCTTTTTCTGGTGTGCTGGAGCAAATCTTTGGTCACATCTTGCTCTCCTTAAAGCTGTCCTTCTACAAGGCCAGTGTAAAGCAAGTTTTTCCTATTAGAAGGCATCTTACTCTACCACAGTTGCTCCATCTTGGATAGGATTAAGGAGAAAACTTGGTGGCACAATTTGTTCTGTGCCTTCTGGACTGAACTTAAAAAACTGAACCACATTTCTGTTTCTAAAAGTTTGGTCCCATGCCCTTCACACCCAGTGGCATCTCCTTGTGGCCTGGAGAGCAAGGGTGTAAATAAACTTGGCACAAACCAAGTGGACACATTTTCACAGCAAAAATTTCTCCTATGTGTCCAATTAGCTCCTCCTGGGCCCTTGAAGCTTTCCATCTGGCTGTAGTCTCTGAAGCATGGAATAAAAGTCAAATAAAACCAAATGCTCTCTAAAACTACCTTATTCACGGCCACACTTGAGCATGTCGCTTTAAGATTGTGTCTACATTTGTCATCCACATAATGGTGGACAAGTGATTTAATCTTTCTAGCCTTAGTTCTCCCATTTGTAAGAGAAAAAAAAAAGAAAGAAAAAACACACACACAGATAAAGACGTCCACCTCAACTGTTGTAGGGATTAAATAGAGCATCTTTTATATTCAGAATAATATTTTAAATGTTTAGTAAATGCCTAATAAATGTTACCTATTGTATGCATGTGATGGAATTTATTTGTTTGAATGAGTATATATATGTTTTATTCTCAAATCACATTACAAAGTTGATTAAGGCAGGGCCCATATCTTCCAGCTTCTTTGTTTTCAACTAAAGGAGTTTATACTATGATCTTGTGAGGAAATAATGTCCATAGTTTCCTATTTTCTGTATCTGGAATTAACTTTTTTAGATATTTTGGTTTTGTCTGTAATCCCTGCTCATTCTTTGATTTAATTGTCACATTCTACAGGGGTCAATATGGTGCCCTTCAGGTTCTCTTAGTGCAGTTTTTCTTACTGTAGTTCTTGTGATAGGGTTTGAATACACACACACACACACACACACACTAGTGGCCTGGTACACAGAATTCATGCATGGGGTGGGTGGGTGGGGGGTTCCCTCAGCCCAGACTGCACCCTCTCCAATTGGGGACCCCTTGGGGGATGTCCGACTGCCGGTTTAGGACTGATCCTACAGGGCTTGAGCCTAAAATGGCAGTTGGACTTCTTCTCACAACATAGGACCATTGGCTCTTAACAGCTCACCTGTCTGCCTGCCTGATTGCCCCTAACTATTTCTGCCTGCATGCCTGATTGTCCCTATCCTCTCTGCCTGCCTTCCTGATCACCCTTAACCCTTCTGCTTGCCTGCCTGCCTCCCTGCCTGATTGCTCCCAACTGCTCTCCCCTGCCAAACTGATCTCATGCCTTAACTGCTTCTGGCTGACTGATCATCCCTAACTGCCCTCCCCTTGCCATCCTGATCTCGCCTCCAACTGCCCTTCCCTGCTGACCTGATCTCACCCCCAACGGCCCTCCACTGATGGCCTGATCTCACCCCCAACGGCCCTCCACTGATGGCCTGATCTCTTCCCCAATGGCCTTCCCCTGCCAGCCTGATTGCCCCTAACTGCCTCTGCCTGCCTGATCACCCCCAACTGCTTTCCACTGTTGGCCTGATTTTGCCCCCAACTGCCCTCTCTGCCTTGGTGCCCACCACAATGGCTTTGTCTGGAAGGAAGTCAGATGTCTGAAAGATGGCTGTCGACCCAGTCTAAATAGCATATTATCCTTTTATTAGTATAGATTATATAGGATAGGATTGCTTAAGTTGGGGGGGGGGCTTTTTCAGCAGGAGGAGATGCTCTTGGCAGGCAAAAATATATAATTCCTATATCTGGACTGATAACCAGCCATATGCACTATATTGCCAAATTTGTCATTAAAAAAGTGAATCACTTTCTTACACCTTCCACCAAACAGCTATTGCTCTTAAAACCCCTCCTCAGCCCCCACCATAGGTTCTGCCTTTGCAGTTCACCCAATTAGGTTCTGATTGGTCAGTTTCTATGCTAGTCAGCATCTACAGGCCTGATCAGAGAGGTGGAGCTGATCAGCAGCCCCTGTGGAGGCCTGGAGAGAAAGAGAGGTGCAGCTGCTGGCCAGGCCTAGAGAGAAAGAATGAGGCAAGTGTTGATTAACAGCTGCCACCGAGGCTTCAGATCAGACCCTGCTTCTCTCTCCAGGCCTGATCCACAGCCCCCTTGCTAGTCAGTACTGGTTTGCTGCAGCAGCAGCATTGACAGTCAGTGCTGGGTCACCACAGCAACCCAGCACTGACTTTATGACTGACTTCTGGTTGGTTGAGCTTTCAGTCATTATGGACCTTTGGTTTTTATATATTAGGATGTGTGTGTGTGTGTGTGTGTGTGTGTGTGTGTGTGTGTGTAGATAGATAGATGATAGATAGATAGATAGATAGATAGATAGATAGATAGATAGAGCGCTTTTGCTTTTCTTGAACTTCCTGCTACATTAGAGAATACAAATATTAGCTCTACCTCCTTAAAAGATTTGAAAAGTAACCTCCCTCTCCTTCACCCTAGATTCAAAGAAGCGTAGTTTTCAATGGCTTAAGATTTGAAACAAGTTTTAAGAGATCTTTAAAACCTTTTATAAAAGATTCAAAAGATAATAGAGGGTACACAAAAAGGAAACAGGATAGGCAGAGGGGAGATTTTCCCCAAATACCAGAGGAAAAGACAAGAATTAAGGGGACAACCAGAAGATTCCTCCAGATCCAGGAGGGTGTCCGCAGAGGCAGGGAGCTGTGGCCCAGAGAGAACGTTTTTCTGAAGGGTCACCATGGGAGGCATTTTTGGAGGCCCTAGGAGTTCACAGGTCCTGAGTCATGACCTACTTACCTCCCAGCAGTGACTAGAGGAAAGATACCCCACTTTGAGTATTGTCTATTCAGGGCAAGCTTGCCCTGGCAGCAGAGAGAAGGCCTGGACCCATGTCCTCTCTTCTTTCTAGGCCATCAGGTGTGACTGCCACACATGTCTCCAAAGTTCACTCAGACAGCACCTGATGATGACACCCTCACACCCCTTCCCCACTTGCACCTCAGTCCCAGAACCCCAAGATGTCCATACTCTTAAAGGGGAAAGCAGACTGAGAGGTGGGGAACTCACACTTAGGAACGTGGCGGAACTGAAGGGGCAAGACTCACTAGCAGAGACCATGCTGAGGACAGTTTTGTCATTATAATTATTGGCTTGCCATTTGTTCTCTGTCCCCTTACCACTGACCTGGGTGAGGTGAGGCAGTGAGGTGAGGCATGGGTCAGGCAATAGTCTCCCCCCTCCCACCTCTCACTCACATCTGTATATTCCCAGTTCTAGCACATTTGCAGAGCCACAGTAGGGTATTTTAGTTACGCTGTTTTGCTTTTGGGGAATAGGATCACATAAATGAAGTGCTACCAGCCTTGCAACTGTCTCCAGAGAAACTCTCCCATCCCTTCTTCTTGTGTCATTAGTTCCAGGTTCAAAACCCCAGGTGGACACATCTGATTGACTGATGCTTATAGCAGCAGGTATATTGGAGTTTCTTTGCATCCCATTAAGACTTCTAGGGAGATGACTTTCCCAAGCATAATAAAGAAGTTCAGAAGGAGAGAGAGAAATGGAGTGAAGGAATGAAAGAAAGGAAAGGAAAAGAGAGGGAGGGGAAAAGAAAGCCGGAGTATGCTTTGTGAAAATGACTCCTACAAAAAAAGTGACACATGAGCTAAAGAAAGAAGAAAAGATTGCATTGTGCTCCCAAAAGCAGGTGGCACAGTTGCTCTGCAGCCATATTCCCCAAGTGACAAACTAGCTGTCCTTGGTTTCCCTTCTGTGTCAGTTAAGATTATGTATGACTGCACAGATCTGAAAAACTCAAACAGCAGTGACCAGGTAGAAGTCCCTCTCCCATTTTAGGGGCAGTTTTACTAGTGTTGACTCCTTTTCACTTGCTGCTCCACCATCCTTAGCACAATGAAGGTCCAGGAGCACCTCTCCTCATGGCCATTGTCTTCCAATCTTTCCATCCACATTTCAAGAGGACAGGAAGGAGGTGGCCAAGAAGTCCTCATGCTCTCCTTCTCCTTTTAAGAAGGCTTCCTGATAACCCACATGACAGCAACTTATGTATCTTATTGGTTAGACCTTTGTCACAGGTGCACACCTAACTGAATGGGGGAAGGGTACTGGGAAATCTAGACTTTTAGTTGGGTGAAAAGTAAAAAAGAATGGCTGAATGGATGTTAGAATAGTTAATTTTCAGTGCACTTTAATGACCAGATGTCTGTGAAATGCAGTAACACGCCTACTGGAGAGTAATTCATCACTTCAAAACCCTGTATCAAGGTCTCTCAGCCAGCTCCCTGGAACAATTCATTCACTACTCTCAGATTCAGCAACACCTATAAGCTGGATTTTTAAGGCTACTTTAGCCTTATTCTTCTTTCCCTAGATTCTGTTTTCCCAGAACTGGAGGTGGTGACACTGTGAAGTCTGACTCTTTGTAACCCAATCACAAAAGATAAAAAAGAATTTGTTTTTAAAAAGATGAAAACTAAATTAACAAATATGAAACATGTTTATTTCATCTTATTTTCTGCCAGAATGTACATTTGCTGTGGTGTAGATAGATGGTTCTCAAGTTGTGAATTCAGGGCCACTGGTGGTCCTGTGTGTCCTAGGTGGTCCTGTGGCCAATTACAAATATGTTTTAAGTATCAGCCTCAATGTGTGTTTTAAATTTATTTTAGTTTATTTGTTGAATTTAAATCAAAATATAAGAATCAAGATTTTTACATTGTAACCTCAGCAATGATTATTAATTTAAGAAAAGATTTCTCAAGATTTGTGTGTCTGTGTGTGTGTGTGGTGGTAGGGTAGGTGGTCCAGTAGACTTTTGCCCAGTCTTTTATGTTTTACAGTTTGAAAAACTGAAAGAATAGAGTCTGTCCTCTTTAGCAGAGGGTGAACCATGGACTGTTAAACTAAAGTCATCAGTTATACAGGACTCAACAGCAGACTCTATGTCACAATTTTGGGTCAGTTACACGAACCCATGTAGGGTCTATGGGATGATAAGTTGATAAAAGTAAAAAAAAAAATGAAAAAAAATTGAAAGAAAGAAAATTCTAGGTTTATATAGTTGTTGTTTTTTTTTTTTCAGAGAAACACTATTGTTCATGACAGGTTGGTCTACTTATTAATTAATGTTTGCTTTATGTCATTTCTTATATTTCCTAACACTATTCTAATACCGATTAATTTGATTTCATAAGTAGATAGCAGTTTCTGATTGACACATGTATTGATGTAATTTGGCACTTGAGCTTTAAAATTGGCTACCTTTAATTCATTATTTTATTTATTCATGATACTTTACTGAGCATCTACTTTGTGCTAGATGCTGTGTTATGTACTAGAGATTCGGAAGTGGTATATAGGAGATGAATTCCCATGGGTCAAATTTACATTACTTGGATAAATAAAAATATGTTTATGAACCATGAATGACCAACCTCGGTGGTAGTATTCTGAAAAGCCCTTCCTGACATAGCTTTCCTTGTTTTACTGTTTGGCATAGACTTGGTTCTCCTAAAATCAGGTACTAAATTTTGGATGTGATTTTAGGAAGTAGCAATAAAAAGACAGGAGTAAACTAAGATAGGCAAGGAGAAAAAAAGAGAATGGGATGATGCATTAGTGAATTGGCTGCCAGTATAGGAAAATGGATCTCTATTCTGAGGAATTCTCTGAAGGATCTTAATGAAATAAATATCTTAATGATTTGCCCAGGGGAAACAATTGGAAAGCATTTATCCATCAGTTCACATCCCAGTATGGTAAAGGATAATTCCACATGTATGAACTTCTCTGCTTTCCTGGAGTCTGTGTATACAAGTGCCAGAGATCCATGAGCAGCACATGCATCCATGCATTAGAGAAGCCATATTTCAGGAAGCAGGAAATATGTAGCAAAGCACTCCAAGTTATACCTGAAGTGCTTAATTTAAACTTCTTTGATTGGTAGTAAAGTAGGGAGTCTATTTTCATGTTGATTGGTTGTTTGAAAGTCTTCTTTGTGAATTACTTGTTTTACTGTAAAGTGCTTATTTTAACCTTACCTTTTTCCTCTTAGATTATTTATCTTTTCTTCTTCACTTATATGAGCTCTTAATATAGTCTGAGTATTAATCCCTGTTATAGGATATAGATGTTTTCTCCAACTCAGTCTTGTATTTTTATATATGTTGAATACAGAACTCTAAAAATGTTATGTAATTAACCTATTGTTTTATTGTATAACTTCTGGCTTTTTGTATGGGAGGAAAGCCTATTTCCAAAATTATTTTTAAAATATTGCTGTATTTTCTGTTAATACTTCTATAACTTATTTTTTACATTTTACAGTTAATAATCCATCTGGATTTTTAAAGTGAATGATGTTAGCTAGACTATAATCTCCACCAATTGTCCCCCCCCCCAATATATTTTTATTGATTTTAGAGAGAAAGGGAGAAAGAAATACCAATGAGAGAGAATCATTGATTGGCTGCCTCCTGCATGCCCAACAATGGGGATCGAGCCTGCAACCCAGGCATGTGCCCTGACTGGGAATTGAACTGTGACTTCTTTGTCCATAGGTCAACTCTTAACCTCTCAGCCATACCAGCAGAGCTAGATGATGAATCTTAATATAGTATTTTCCAAATAAAATGCCAGTTTTCCCCATAGTATTATTTCTCCAATGGATTCAAATTATCACCTTTGTCATGATCACTTAAGATGTATAAAAAGATTAATTACTGTCCTGATCAGTTTGGCTCAGTGAATAGAGTGCTGGCCTGCAGATTGCAGGGTCTCAGGTTCGATTCTGATCAAGGGCAAGTACCTTGGTTGCAGGCACATCCCCCGTAGGGGATGTGCAAGAAGCAGCTGATTGATGTTTCTCTCTCATTGATGTTTCTAAATCTCTCTCTCTCCCTTCCTGTCTGTAAAAAAAATCAATAAAATGTATATTTAAAAAAATATGAATTATTGAATCTTGCTCTGTTTCTATTCCTATACCAGTACTCTCTATTCTAATTAATCAAGACCCCTAAAATTGTTCTACAAATATGTTTTATCTAAATTAGCTACTAGAGGCCTGGTGCATGAAATTTGTGCACTTGCAGGGTGGGGGTCCCTTAGCCCAGCCTATGCCCTCTTGCAGTCTAGGAGCCCTTGGAAGCTGTTAGTCAGAAATCTTTAGTGCTGCTGCAGAGGTGGGAGAGGCTCCTACCACCACCACTGTGCTTGCCAGCCATGAGCCCAACTTCTGGCTGAGCGGTGATCCCGCTGTGGGAATGTACTGGGGGTAGTTCCTGCATTGAGCATCTGCCTTCTGGTGGTCAGTGCACATCATAGCAACTGGTCATTCTGTCATTTGGTCAATTTGCATATTAGCCTTTTATTATATAGGATTCTTGCAAGTGTTCTCTTCCAGATAAATTTGAGAAACAATTAGTCAAGTTCAATAAAATATCAAATTGAATTTTGAAATTATATACAGTTTATAAATTACTTTGGAGTAATTTGATATCTTTACAGTATTTGCATCCAAGAGGACATGATGTTCCTTCACTTCTTTGTCTTCTTTTATGTCCTTGGAAAAGATTTATGGTTTCCTTCACGTAGTATTGAACATTTCTCACTCCATTTTTTAATGGATTACTGTTGACATCTTGTTTCCCAATGTACAAGACAGAAATGAAGTCATTAAACCAAAGCAATTACTTCAGTTCAAGTGCCCTAATTTTACTCTAATATTTAAGGTTTAGAAAATGTCTACTTATTTCTTTTTTTCTATTCAAGCAAAGCATTATCTTTTAGTTGTGACAGTTTGGAACAACCCATTGGATTTAACCTGCACATTTCCTTTCCTCTCTGAATATATATGTTTTGATGCATGACTGATGACAAGGTAGTTGATCCCAGTTGGCTCAATTCAAATCAACCAAATGGTTCTTGCATTCTTATGCTATTTTAAATAATGGCTACCTCTAAATATGTTGGTTATTAAATCACAGTGCAATTCTTTGTGCACGGCATGATGTTACATTTATATTAAACCCTTGAGGGTAATAGTATAGCACATATTGTATCCATGGGCCTGCAGGCACAATTTAAGGCCTAATCATGTATAGGAAATGAAAGATTAGGCTCCTTTTAGAAGAAGAGACATTGGCATATTTTGTTAAGATCCAACGGCTGAATTAGTAATGGTGAGACAGCCATTATGGAGCCCATTCTCATTCATCACTGTGACACTTTAACTACTAGGTTTTCACAGAAAACAGAAATTCTAAAATTTGCTTTCAATTCCATACTATGGCACAACAAGCTTTTGAAATGTTTACAATGATTTTTATTGAGAAATAAAAATTGCTCTTCTACCCTTCAGATGAATATTTTTGTGTTTTTAAAGTTCTATAAATTGAAGTAGAATATTAAGGCTTGGTTGAACTGATACAACATCTGTGATAGGAAAAAAAAAGTGAGAAGTGCTTAAATTTTTATGATTCCCATGCTTTTTTTCCCCTTTTCTCTCAATAATTAATTTATTGTTTCTTCTCATTCCTTTCATTTGTTGAGTCTAAATAATAGGAGACATATTGATTTATCTGTAGCTCATTGAAGACCAGAATAGCTCCAGATTCAAATTGGGTGGTAAAGACTTGGGGAGGGGTTGGAAAGGGGCTGGGAGGAGGGATGCAAAAGAGAAAATGGTGGGAGCCATCTGTTATACTATAAACAATAAATATAAATTAGAGCAGCACAGACAGAAATGTGAGCTTTCCTAACTGTCAGCTATGACACAATTTACCAAAGGTCCCTGTATTCATCACTGACCATGTTTTATAGATTGAATCTCCCTATATCCTGTCCTCATAGATACACACCACTATATTCTACAAGCAGACGTTCTGAGTGTATATTGGATTTTAAAGCAGTAAAGAGCATTTAGGAATGAAAATATAAACCAATAGATGAACTACAGGTACTCATTTTGCTATATTTCTAACCTGACACATAATATTAGCTCTTATAGTTAGAATCTCTATTATCTCCCAAGCCAACACCTACCTCCTGGAAAGAGCTTAGGCCTTTATATTTCCTCCAAGCACATCTCAGCTCCAGGTTGACCTACCCTGTCCATGCCTTATGTGACCCACTGCCTGGATTATCTAGATCTGTGCCTACAATCCTATGACAAGTCTCTCTCCCCTTAAGTACCATAGGGTGAACAGAAAGCCATTTGTCAGGGCTCACACCTTGAATCACTTTATACAAAACCTCACTTTTGCTGCACCTAGCCCTGTTCTCTGTCATCTTTCATACCTGCCAGCCTTGTAACTGCCTACCATTACATCTATTTTTGTGGTGTCTTTTATGTATAAATGTATATGTGTATACATGTACATAGAGGGTGTTCCAAAAATGTATACACACACTGAATAATTATATTGGCAGTTATTTATTAAAATATATTTTATTTTAAAAATTGAGCTATCAGCTGTTAAAGTGTGTATGCATTTTTAGGAGATACCCTGCATATATACACTTTTTAACTTATGTAAAGTTAACCTTGTCCCCGCACCCCACATTCTTCTTTGGAGTCTTTTTAATGGCCTCACTGTCCTGTGTGTATGTTCATAGGGCTTAACTCTTCTGGCTCACTATGAAATTGATACCTTCACATCCCTTATGTTATTCAATAAGCTGGAGATTTGACTGGGGGAAGGGAGAACTGCTATTCCCTCCAGTACACATAGGATTCAGAAGAATCTTCATCCCTGGAACATATAAATATTTCATGTGCAAGCTTCTCTATGGAAAAATTATTTTATGATATATATCAATCCATGAGGCATTGTTTGATCTAAGATACACATGTAGCATTTTTAGTGAAGTCGGTGGAAGTCTTCATGGGTCCCCTGATGGAAGGAATTAAACTCAGATAGGGTGAGATAATTTCACTAGATGCCATGTATTTTTCATGTAAAATTGAAAATTGTAAAATAAGAAGATTAGCAAAAGGGGAAATAGCTGCATTATCTGACATCCTTCACTAGGAGCCGTTCCAGGATAAGCAACGATCTTTCTTGTCGGTGAATCTTTGAGAGAGAGAAAGGAAGGCAGAGCATTTTTTGCATTATTTACAGGTTGTATTATAGAAGTGTTTCCTATCTATAACAACTCAGATTACCAATATTTTTGTATTTTCTTTATTTTGAATACTGCAGAATACTTCATGGATGGAGCAACAAACTCACCAACTATCCTGGGATGGCTTTCCAGAATTTGCCTCTAGGCAGAATGTAAGAAGTATATCATTGTTCAGGTAGGGTAATGACATGAATGGCTCCCAGCCCTGGAACGCAGTGTCTGTGCCTACTGCCCTAGGCTTCTAAAAGGAATGGGAGGCTGACCAAAGGTTTCCCCAAGGCTGTGTATCTAAATGTCTATGTTTTTTTATTTTTAAGCTAAATACATCTTTTTAAAAATATATTTTATTAATTTCAGAGAGGAAGAGAGAGGGGGAGATAGAAACATCAGTGATGAGAGGGAATCATTGATCAATTTCCTCCTGCATATCCCCTACTGGGGATTGAGCCCACAATCTGAGCATGTGCCCTTGCCTGGGAATCAAACCCAGGATCCTTTAGTCTACCGGCCTACACTCTATTCACTGAGCCAAACTGGCTAGAGCTGATTATGCTTTCTTGATCTGCCTGTCATCTTCTCCAAACCTTCTGAACACTAAACCCTGATTTGGTGGGTGATCAAGTGGGTGAAAGCATTCCTTCCTGACACACCCTCTTGGCAACACACCCTTGAACTCCAGCCTCATCTGTGAGAGAGAGTGAGGACTTTGCTCTCAGCTTCATTTTTTAAGCCTACTGGGTGAGATCAAGTCAGTGTCAATATGAGCTCCAGTTCCTCTTCTTTCCTAAACTAAATGTAAAAATGGCTGTACTCTCACCTTTCAGAAAAAATGCAGCCAATTCAAAACCACCTCAAATATGAAGATGTACTTGGCGGTATAGAAGTATAACCATAATTGTAATTTATAAATACATGATTGAGTTATTATATACATTTAAGAATGCATTGCCCTCAGGATCAGGTTCAAACTCATTAGCTAGGTCCTCCTTGCTTTCTAGCTCTGACCTGACTGCTATGGCCCCTCCCACACTACTCCAGCCAAACTAACCCCTGGAAGCTGACCACACCTAGCTTCAGCCTTTCCTGTTCCCTTTAATGCCCATTTCCAGGCCTACTCCACCTCCTTCTCACCTTAAGGGAATTCTTATTTCTCTTTGAAGGCAAGGTTTTCAGCTTTACATTCTCCAATGTCCTCCTTGAGCCACCTAAAACCTGGAGGGCAGTTCACTATCTGTGTTAACTCCACGCCCAGCACTTGCCACATTATAATTTTCTGTTAATTTGCCTACTTCTCCCATTAATTTGAAACCTCCTTCAAGTCAGGGACTGGGTCCCAGTCACCATGGTATCCCCAGTGACAGTACATATCAAATGGAAAAGCCCTTTCTCTTCCCCTCAGAGCATTCCTGCAAAATACATTATCAGGCAAATGTTCTCAGTATTTCATCCCCATTGAAAAATGTTGTGACTCGCAGATGTCTGAGTTACCATGTTTAAACCAAAAGACTTGATATACTAGTAGAAGCAACAGGGGTGAGGAGAATGTAAGATTAAACAACAACAACAACAACAAAGAGTTTCAACTATAATTTTATTGCCTGTTAAATGGGAATATTATACATAATAATATTTTTTTCTTCCCAAAGGCATGGTGAAGCTAAATGAGATAACCCACAGAAAGTCCTCTATTAGCATATCTGGTACACAGTGAACAACAAATGTTAGTTCAGGGAATGATAGTATAATAGAGTCTCAGTGGTCATTTAACACAGCCTCCTCCAGCCCAAGCCAGGAAGGTCCTTGGCTGAGGGTCGGGCACCAGTCTCTCAGACCACCCAATGGGCTTAAGGCAGCTTGGTTTCTCTCCATGAATAGTCTTTGTTGTAGGAAAATCCTTGTGAGAAAGTTCTTCCAACTGAGGTCAGTGTGCACACACCAATCTACTATTCTCTATGTGAAGTCAGATTAATTTTCTTCTTACGTGACTTTATATGTGTAAGTAACATAAAAAACATGTTTTCTCCTTTAAAAATTTCCCCACAGCCCTTTTAGCAATACAAACCCCTTACCTAATACATGCCAATTTCCCCAAAGCTACCCTTCTATTTCTCTCCCTTTTCCCTGCCCACTCTGTTCTAAGACCAAATCCCCATTTCTTCCCTATGTTACAAGGTTTCTCTTATGATAGTCTCTGTCATTCTCGAGGCCTCCCTTTGACAATAAAAATATAAAGAATATTAGCTTTTTTTCAATGTGTTTGTCATTTCTTATGGGTGTGAATAAAAAAGGGGTTCTCTGGAAGGTAACCTTATAGGTGATCAGATCATGAATTCCTCACTGGGCAGGTCCAGGTGGATAGACACAGCCAGGCACATAACTATTTTTAGTAAACCCTTATTGTCTTTGTGTATCTAGGTTAACACCCCTTTGAAATAAGGGTAACCACCTGCCAGAGAGCACACACTCTTAACTGCCCTGTAGTCCAATCCTAGCCTTGCTCTCTCCCATCCTCATCTAATCTTCCTTTGTCTTCTTAATCTCAAATGCATTAAAAGAAACTGCAGAACTGTCATTTTTCACAGCATTTGAGATCTTAATCCCAGCAATAGTTGTTAGTTTGGATCAAATAAAATCTTATAAAAATTCTTTATAGGCTTGGACATTCTTATATCACAAGTGTTGTGGTAAAGAGCCTAACCCAAGAAAAGGGAAAAATAAAATGAATGCTTAATACAACCTGGCAATATTAATCAAATCTAAAGTGCACAAATCCTTTGACCCAGCAATTCTACCTACATAGGGGACACTGAAATACATACACACACACACACACACACACACACACACACATTCACATTTTTGTTTAGTACTTATTCCAGTATATATAGAAACACTGGAATGATACATAACTCATACAAATAATGAAGTTGATATATTTGAGAATATTTGGAAAGATAGTCAAGAAATATTTTAAAGGGAAGAAAGCAATTTGAAGAAAAATATTTTGCCTACTCCTATCTATGTTAACATTTTAATGTAGACAAAAATATTTACTTGTATTTGAATAGAAAATGTCTAGGAAACTCCAAAAAAAAACAGTTAAGAGTTGTTACATTTTGGAGAAAAGATGAGTTAGAAGGGGTAAATAAACTTTTCATTTTCATTTAATACCTTTTTAGAATGTTTGAAAGAACTTTAAATTTTTATTGAATTCACTGACATGACATTGGTTAATAAAATAATACAGGTTTCAAATGTACAATTCTATAATACATTATCTACATATTGTATTATGTGTCCACCCCCACATCTCTTTTTGTCAACATTTACCCCAATACATAATAAGTAACATAAAAACATTTACCCCCATCACATAATAATCCTTTTTTACCTTTTTGGCCCTTCTTTTATTTTTGTAATTATCATACTGTTGTCTCGGTCTATGAGTTGTTAACTGTTGTTATTTCTTTTTTGTTTTGTTTTGTTTTGTTTTTACTTAACCCCTTCACCTTTTCCACCCAGTCCCCTCAACATCATTCCTCTATGACAGCTGTCAGTCTGTTCTCTGTATCTATGAGTTTGTTTCTATTTTATTAGTTTATTTTGTTAACTAGATTCCAAATATAAGTGAAATCATATGGTACATACTATCTAAAGCAATCTATAGATTCAAAGCAATTCCTATCTAGATACAAATTTATATGAAACCACGAGATACCCCCAATAGCCACAGCTAATCTTGAGAAAGAAGAACAAAGTTGGAGAAATCACAAAACCTGATACCAAATTATACTACAAAGCCAGAGTAATCAAAACAGCCTGGTACTAGAATAAAAGCAGACATATAAATCAACAGAAGAGATCAGAGAGCTCAGAAATAAACTCAGGCTTTTTAATCAATTAATATTCACAAAAGAGGCAAAACGTAAGTTGGAGAAATTGGAAAGATTCTTGCAAAAAAATGAAATTAGACCACCTTCTTATACCATACATAAGAATATACTCAAAATGTACTAAAGGCTTAAGTGTAAGACTCAAAACCATAAACATTCTAGAAAAAACACAGGCAGTAAAATTTTGGACATTTCTCGTAGCCATATTGTTTTCTGATATGTCTCCTTGGGCAAAGGAAATAACAGAAAAAGTAAACAAGTGGGACAACATCAAACTAAAAAGTTTTTGCACAACACCTAAATAAACATGTCTCCAAAGAGCACATACTGATAGCCAACAGACTAAATGAAAAGATACTCAAAGTCACTATTCATCCAATAAATGCAAATTCAAACCACAATGAGATATCACCTCACACTTGTCAGAATGGTTGTCCTCAATAAATAAACAAACAGCAATTGCTGGCAAGGATGTAGAGAAAAAGGAACCCACATGCACTGTTGGTGGGAATGACTGGTGCAGACAATATGGAAAACAGTATGAAGTTTCCTCAAAAAACTAAAAATGAAACTGCCTTCTGACCCAGTGATTACACTTTTGGGAATAGAAACCTGAAACATTGATTCAAAAGAATATATGCACCACTATGTTTATTGCAACGTTATTTACAACAGCCAAGGTGTGGAAGCAGCCAAACGTCCATGGATCAAAAGCTGTGGTACATTTACACAAGGGAACATAGCCATAAAAAAGAAAGAAATCTTACCTTTTGTGACAGCATGGATGTGTGGTAGGCAGTAAGGAGCAGAGGATGGATGATGGACCAGGTAATGGAAGGTCACCAGGGTGGAAAGTCTCAACTGCTTAGCAAAAGGCAATTGAGGCAGGACCTTGCCCCAGGGTGACCTTTCGTCCCTAGAGCTAATGTTTAGGCCTCAGTTGTGTTTCAGCTCTAGGCCCAGAAAAGCAGCAAAACCAGACTAGTGACTCCATGACTGACCTCAGGACCAGCTGCATTAGATAATGACCCCTTGCCCTGGCGCCGACCAATCAATCAATGGAGAACTAGACCCTGAAAGGACACACCTGGAAATCTGCTGTGTATTCTATTAAGATCTTCCCCTGGTATCTCCCTAAAATATCCACCTTTAAGCCCTTAGGAGGGAGGATGCTGTGCACTTGCCCTCCAGGGAGGAGGACTGCACTTTTTCCCTCTCCGTTTCCCCTTCTCTGTCCCCCCAGGCTGGTTACTATTAGCCTTCCTTTACCTCTATAACTTGTTTCGTAAGCCTATTTCTTCTATGAATTACTTCTTCCACCTCTGTGATTTTATAAATAAGTATTCTCTTACAGTTTGAGTCTGGCTCTGAAGTCTTTCCTAGCCAGATCTCAGGTACCGAGATTGCTGACCCCAGGTCCAGTCTAACCCTTGGTGCCTTTCTGGCCATCAACAACAGATAGATATGGAGAGTATTATGCTAAGTGAAATAAGCCAAAGAAAGAGTGCTTGAAAATTATTTTTGCCATGAGCATGTATTAATTTTATAGTTTAAATTTGTTCCACTAAAAAATTATTCCTTACTATTTTTTTAAATATATTTTATTGACTTTTTACAGAGAGGAAGGGAGAGGGATAGAAAGTCAGAAACATCGATGAGAGAGAGACATTGATCAGCCGCCTTCTGCACACCCCACACTGGAGATGTGCCCACAAGCAAGGTACATGCTCCTGACCAGAATCAAACCTGGGACCTTTCAGTCCGCAGGCCGACGCTCTATCCACTGAGCTAACTGGTCTCAGCTATTCCTTACTATTAAAGTGTAAGAATCCAGTGTCATTAGCAAGAGAACATCCCCAGAAGAAGTCACTCACCCATGTTTTGGCTTTCCACAATGCCGGGTTTATTAGGGAGACCTCCTAATAAGGCAGGTTACACATAAGGAGGGGAAGCCTAAGCTATAAAAGTGAGCAGAGTGAGAGTCCAGAGCAAGTGAAGTCCCCATCACTGGAGGCATCCACAGATGGAGAGGTTGGTCTGAAGTCGGGCAGCTGTGTGGCAGTACATGTGCTGTGGAGGGGCTCCAAGAGTGACCTGTCCACAGTCAAGCTGCAACATCGAATGGTTGAAGCTCGGAGTTCTCATAGCCCACAGGGATTCCACTCATATAATCTGTGTCCAGATGGAGTTCTTATCTTAGTGTCCAGACTTGTGATTTTGGGTGTTTCGGGCTGACAGTGACCCCATACTGGACTGTGAAAAGTATTTTAAAAAATCAGCTCTGCTCTTGCTCTATGTAAATAAGAGATTTGAGCAAAGAGTGCATATTCTGTAATGGCATATAATCTTATTAAATTGATTAACATTTCTAAAGGACTATCTGTCCCTTAGAAAGGGGAGGAGAAAAGTCAGCCAAAGATGTTCCCCCCAAAAGTATCAAAGAGACAACTGATTACAATGAAGATCCAGGCACAATCAAAGGAAATGAAGCCCAGAGAGTGGCTTTAAATAGCCCACACCCATTAGGAAAGTTGTCATCCTCCTCCTCCTCCTCCTCCTCCTCCTCCTCCTCCTCATCATCATCATCATCATAGTGATGATAATTGGTGTCATGGATGGTAGATTTCAACTGTCTGGTTCCATTAGCAAGACTTTCTCAAGTCTGAGGTAATTTTCAATAAGTTATTTTAAAGTTGATACCATAGAATTCAAGGATTGTAGAGCTACAATGACCAAGAATGGAGAGAAAAAAATATTAAGAAGTGAAGTACATATGTTCACTTGGGATTTGGATGAGTGAAAAATTGAACTATGATGCCTCCAGAATGATGGCTAATGCAGCTGTCATATTCCTTTTTGTTTTGAATTAACATTTGTTTCATTTCTTCAGCCATTGTGCATGTTTTTTTAAAAAAGAGGTTACATGTGTTGAGTGTCTGATGATAACTTACACAACTCCTCCATAATCCTTGCATTGAAGACCTCCCAGGGTTCCAGAGCTATTTTCTGCCATGGTCTGTGAAAGGTCTGGCATTTCATTCTACTTGGAAGCTAACATGTTAGTTCTTCGCTGTTTCGTGGATGCTGGCATAAGACATGAGTCATGAGTCAGAAACAAAGGATTTATTACGCACTGCACAGCAAGCAATGTTGGTTTCAGATTAGTTTGCTTTGATTCCTTGTGCTCATCCCATGGATGACACAGTGGCATTAGATGGGCTTCTGCACAGGCATTTGTTGCCCGATAGGATGGGAACAATGAGTGCTTTATGCTTTATAGATAAGTAAGCTTACTCTTTGATTGCAAGGAGACCCCAAGGCTGCCACTGCAGATACAACTAGAGACTTTACTCACTGCAAACACAACCATAACACTAGACCATGAGAGTGAACCCCGAATCCTCTGAGATGGAAACCCCTGTTGGCTTTCAGCCAGTGAATCTTTTCTATGTTTTTTCCTCTCTGGTGCACTTTTCTTGGGACTTACACTCTCTTGGAGGAGCTCTAGTATAACTTTGGGTAGATCTTTTTCTTCCTATCTACTATGCACTTATTGAAGCTTGCCCTGAACATTCTGCTAGTCAAGTATCTCTAACACTAGTTCTTTTGTTATTATTATTGATACATGATTCTCATCACTCAGAATCATAATGATCCTTCCAGTGTACTGAAAAGCAAAATCTCTGATCTAGTTGAAGTGCAGAGACTTTATTTTTTCAAATGACTAATGTTATTCATAACAGTAACCCCAATAATAGCTAGCACTTAATGATGCTTACTATGCCTCAGGAGCTTTTCTGCAAGCTTTAATCTTCCAGCAACCAAGTAATATAAGTATTATTAATATCCCCATTTATAGAAATTTACAGAAGCACTAAGACGTGAATATGAATTATTCAGATCAGGATTTAAACTCAGGGAGTTGGGCTCAGGGTATGCAAACTTATTGTTAAGCAAAATTTGAATTACATTATTTCCTCTAATTTTTTGTTATTTTTTTTTAATAAAAAGTGAGAACAATAAGATTGGTGAACTTTCTGCCTTTTCCATGTGAGCCAAGTTTAAAACACTTTTTAAAAACTACAACACTTGATGATAAGATGTTTACAAACAGTGTATATGTCTTAATCTCTACCTCCGCCTTGTGTGGTGGGGTTCTGGCACATAATAGAAGCTTAGGGAAGGAAGAGGGAGTAAGGGGGAAAATGAGAAAGAAAGAAAAGAGTGGAAGCGGACAGAAAATGGGGAGTAAAGAAAGGGTAGCAATAGGGCAGAAAGAAAGAAAATGCAAGAGGAGGGGGAAATAATCCCAATAATCTCCATGCATTACTGATAAATATTTGTTGACTGATCCAATATCAGTAACAAAATGACTGGAAAAGAAAGTACTCGATGCTTGGATGTTATTTGGCCATGGTTCCAGGGCCCTTTCATTTTATTTGGGTGTCACAAACTACTTTATTCTTTACATTTTTAGCTTGTCCCCCCTCTCTTTCTATACACATAATTGAAATAAATAAAAAAGAAGGTAAAAAGATGTTATCCTACAAGATTTCAACAAGGTCAAAGGCATACACAGCAAAACAAGCAATAGAGCCTTTCTTGGCACTGTGCTTTATCCCATATAGCCCAGTTTTATTATACATATTAGGAGCATAAACCAATTTTATTCTAGATATATTTTTAAAAATCAAACAAGTCATTCTTAAAACACACACTGCCAGCAGCCTAGCATTCAAGAATAACCCTTCAATAACAAGTGAATGTGGGAAGATTAAAAAATAAATTATTTGCAAGGAATCGAATTCATTCCCAGAGTTTCCAAGGCTGAGTATAAAAAGCAGTGACTACATGTTTTGTGTAAAACAAAGAATTGTCAGTGTTTATAACTATTTTCAAAAGGAAGTTTCATGTCTTAATCAATTGTTTCTTTGATATGAAGTCAAGAATTTCAATTTCTACTCTTTCTCAAACACTGTCTGGCTGTGTGGCCTTGGGTAAATTACTTACCCTCTCTGTATTTCCTAATATTTTTTAAAATGGGAATTATACTTACAGTACAGAAGAGGTATTGTGTCCAGTAGTGAAGTAGTAACTAGAATGAATCATTCAAATATGAACAAAGAAGCGCTATGTCTAACCTGAAACACACATTTTAAAGTAGTTGGGAACTGTTCTCCCATCCGGTAAACAAAGCAGTTCAACTAGCTAGTTTTTGAAAATCAATTCCAGCTTTAAAAATTAAATTATCCTAAAAGCCATATTTCTAAAAATAACATCAGAAAATTCATAATTACTTTTTGATATTGAAACTGTCTCCCATTCTGCAGTTTCCAAAGATCATCTTTTTTTTTTTTTTATGAAACAGGATCAGAAACAGAGAAATTACTTTAGCATCTGTGTCCTCTTCTGCTCTTAGCAAACCTTACTAACATTTGGAATTCTGACTCTGATTTATTAATGATCCCACAGTAAATAGTGAAGTATGACAGAGCCTAAAAAATCTTTTATATTATCCAATGAAAGCCCAACTAGGATAAGCCCATAGTGGTTTTTTTTTCCAATTTATTTTTACTGATTAAGGTATTACATAGTGTTTTGTACATATTTTTTGATGTATCTGCTTAGATGTCTGTTGTTTCATTGCATTTATAATGATCAGGGTGGAGACTTTCCCTCACCTATCTTTGCACACACAATATCTAGCATAATGCTCACCACTTGGACACTCTTAAATAAATATTTGTTTAGCAAAACCAAATTCAGAGCAGTTAAGTTGGTTTCTTCAGGAGAAATGGATTAGAAATGAAGTTCTTGGCCCTGGCCTGTGTGGCTCAGTTGGTTGGGCATTGTCCCATGCCCTGAAAGGTTGCCAGTTAGATTCCCAGTCAGGGCACATGCCTGGATTGCAGGCTCGATCTCTGGTAGAGGGCATACAGCAGGCAGCTGATCAATGTTTTTCACATCAATGTTCCTCTCTCCCCCTCTCCCTTCCTCTCTCTCTAAAAATCAATGAAAAAAAAATCTTTTTAAAAAATGTTCTTGAATTGACAATTTCCTAACTAATAGAATCAAGAATTACAGAGAACAACTTCAGAAGTTTCTTTTATCAAAATGGATGGATGAGGATGTATAATGAGGCATACATAGCTGATTAAATAATTTCAATAACTTCCAGTAAAATTCCACTACTCAGATTGTGTAAACTGAACATGACACTTGGGGCTCATGAGGCTCCATCACCACCCTTTTTGGTAAAAAAAAAAATCTCCATCTTCACTTCACCAATGCCAAATCTGTTCAAATCAGGTAACACAAAACCAGAAATAGTTAGAAACCCTCCACACACAGGAGAGAGGAGCCAGGCTTCTTATAGAGAAAACACTGAGGCAAAGCAAGGAAATTCATTGGCTGAAGCTTACTCAGCTGCCTTATTTGAGAAAGACCAGCTGGCTGTTTGTGAGTGGTTTCCTAGGTTTTGATTTCTTAACCATGAATCATTACAGGTTTAGTTTTTGGTTTATTATGTAGGCTGCTAGGGCATTAGAACCACCTAGTCTATATTAACTATCTTCATTTTGCAGATAAAAAAAAACTGAGCCTTAAGGTCACATAGCTAGGAAGCTTGAGAGCCATAACTTAAACCCAGGTTTATCTGATACTACAATAGTCCCTTCTTCACACCTTATTGCTTCTGATCATCTCTGCTCATTGTTGGCAATCTTGTCTTTCTGCAGTAAATTCAGGCCTATCTTATGTGATGCTATTGAAAATGTTTTAAAAGCCAGATGCAACATCTATGTCATGTTCAATTCTGATGTATGCCAAAATCATGCCAAAAAGATCCACATGGCAAATTCCTCTAATTCTATCTGCTTCAAAAATGATGGATCAAGGCTGTTGGCAATATAACAGAGCTTATAGGTCATTCTATTTGGCATTTCTTAAATTTTAGTTGCGTTAGAATCACCTTGAGGGCTTGTTCCAATAAGACTAATGGGTCTCAGTTTCAGAGTCTCTGATTCAGTTACTCAGGGGTGGAGACCTAAATTTTGCATGTCTCTCAAGTTCCAGAAGATGACATAGATCTGGGAAACACATGTTGAGGGCCAGTGACCTAACCCCACCTCATTTAATTTTCAGGTGAGAAAACTGAGGCCTTGGAGATAAAGGTCTTCCAAAGACACTTGATGACTAAGAGCAGAATATAATCGATTCTTACCCCCTCATTATTCAGCCTCTGAAAATAACTGGCAATAAAAACAGCATTGCCAGGAGGGAGGAAATTAATATATTGCCAGTGGAACTATAAATTACTGTGAGGCTTACACACACACACACACACACACACACACACACATGCATGTACACACACACATCTTTGCACAAAAAAACATAGTTTATATATCTACACTAATAAAAGAGTAAGATGCAAATTGACTGTACCATCATGGCACCCACCAGCCAATCAGGAGTGAGTATGCAAATTAACACAAAAATATGGCAGGTAATTTTGCATAAGCAGGCACTGAGCGGCTGGAGGCGGGACAGAATGCAGGTGTTCTACACCACCCCAGCTGCTCTGGGCCTCTGGGCAGTGTGGGAAGGCAGAAAGGCGGCTCTGACAGGAGTGAAGGTGGTGCCAGCAGCCAGGGTAAGGAAGGTCCATTCTTGCATGAATCTTCATGCATCAGGCCCAGAGCAGCTGGGGTGGTGTGGAATGCCTGCATACTGCCCACCTCCCCCGCCCCACCACTTGGTGCCTACATATGCAAATTAATATGACATCTTTGTTATGAGATACACACACACACATAGATAGATAGATAGATAGATAGATAGATAGATAGATAGATCATATCAATCATATGTTTGTTAGGGAGGATAGAAGATTGGAGCTAAGATATAGCCTTCTTCCCCTCAGAGTCTCACAGCAATATATTTAATGTTTACAACTGGGACAGTAGGTGTCTCCACTCTTCTTCCTCTACACTTACTTTGTTCAAGATTAGGGGCTACCTCTTCATGCTTTCACTACCTTGCTGAGTGTTCAAGCAACTCTCTCTTTTCTAGGGAACTACAGTTGTTTCTTGGCTATTGTACAAGAAATGTAAGAAGGATAAATAGCCATTAATTCAACCTCCAATGGTACTAACAATGCAACATGCATTTCAGTATTTCATCTCATTCTCATGTAGGAATGTCCTTGTCACTTGTTTTCTTCATTAGCACCAGGGCTTTTTTTTTTTTTAATGTGCTCTCCAGAGATTAAAAAAAAAAATAGACATAACTTGTTCTGATCAGACCCTAATTTTCTTACACTTAGAACTGTGTCTATTAACATTAATAAAAGAACATTTGCAGCTTTTATTTTGTTTCCCACATTAGTGACTTGTTTGAGTTTAGTGTAGGATGGTGGATGGAAGATTTCAGGGAAGGAGTCTGTGGAAGGGGAAGGGAGGGAAAGTGATGGGCTCTGGGGTAGAAATATGATGAGCACAGAAAAGGGGGAATCAGTCTAATGCAGTGGTTCTCAACCTCCCTAAGGCTGCAACCCTTGCATACAGTTCCTCATGTGGTGGTTACCCCCAACCATGAAATTTTGCTACTGTTACGCATCGTGATGTAAATATCTGCATTTTCTGATGGTCTTAGGCGACCCCTGTGAAAGGGTCGTTCGACCCCCAAAAGGGGTCGAGACCCACAGGTTGAGAACCGCTGGTCTAATGAATACTTAAAAATAAACCATATTACCAAACAACTTATCTATACCAATAAAAGGATAATATGCTAATTAGACTGGGAGACCTTCCAGGAGACCTTCTGGATGTTCTTCTGGTGGCAGGGATAAGGTAGAGGTGGTTAGAGGCCAAGAGGTGAGGGTAGTTGTGGGTGACCAGGTCAGGATGGGACAGCAGTTGTGAGTGATCAGGCTGGTGGGAGGTGGAGCAGTTGGGGGTAAGCAGACCAGTAGGATAGCCGTTGCAGGAAAGCAGGCCAGTAGGGAGGGGGAAAAGGGATGAGCAGGCCAACAGCGGGGGGCAGTTGGGGTGAGCACACTGGCACGGGGGGGCAGTTAGCAGTGATCAGGCTGGTGTGGGGGCATTTGGGGGCAAGCAAGCCAGTGGCAGGGAGAAGTTGGGGGCAAGCAGCTGGCAGGCAAAGTGGTTAGGAGCAATCAGGCAGGCAGGCAGGTAAACGATTAGGAGCCAGCATTCCCAGGTACCGAGAGGGATGTCCAACTGCCAGTTTAGGCCAGATTCCTATAAATTGGCAGAAGGATATTCTTCAAGAAGTCCAAGATTGGAGAGAGTGTAGGTCGGGCTGAGGGAACCACCCCCATGTATGAATTTTGTGCACCAGGCCACTAGTATGTATATATACATATTCAAGAGTTTAAACAATATTGATGAATCATTTTTTAAAATATGTTTTTATTGATTTCAGAGAAAGGAAGGGAGAAAGAGGTAGAAATATCAATAGTGATAGAATCATTCGGCAACCTCCTGCATACCCCCTATTGGGAATAGAGCCCACAAATCTGGTGCCCTAACCTGGAATCAAAGTGTGACCTCCTACTTCATAGGTCGATGCTCAACCTGAGTCACACCATCCAGGCTGATGAGTCTTTTTTTTTTCTTTAATACTTTTTATTTATTGTTTAAAGTATTACAAATAGTAGTACATATGTTTCCTTCCCTCTCATCCCTCCCCACCACACACACCCATTGATAATTTTTAAGGATAAAAGTTTCTCACAACTCCTTTTCCTCCAATCTTTCTCCAGAGGTGAATTGTTCAACCTCTTCAATCTCTTTATCACCTCCAGGGCCATGTTTGGATTTTGTGGAGCCTGAAAAGTGTTCACTCTATTGGACTCTTTTAAAATAAAATAATTCATCCAAGAGTCTGTATACATTTCCAGGCCTTAGAAGGGGCCTGAATGAGTAAGCATCCTTGAAGTGTAAGTTTTATGAATTTCATGCTTAATCTCCTCGAGGCAATGTCTGCAACTCCAAATAACCCCAACCACTTGGAAAGGTTTGGGTTAAGTTTGCCCAAGATAATTTCTGCCTCCTTTTCTCTTCTATTGAAATATGCTACTTATATTTTTAGTTCTTTGGGATTATTCTTATCTTTAGGTGATATACTGAAGCCTCTATTGCTATTTCTTCAATAAAGTTAGATATCAGATTAAGAAATGAATATCTGCAACTTCTCTCTTTTCTTTCTGTCCCATCTCTGCTATCTCTGAATTTCTGTCAGCTGCACCAATACTCTAAAATATCAACCTTGACCAAATATATATTTTTATTAGTATCTATAGGTTAAGTCCTCTGTGTCTATCACAAAATTAAAGGCTTTTAAAAGCAACATTGATAATATTATGATGGTGCAAGTATGAATGACTGCAGAAATATATAGCATGATCAGAACTTGAGGAGAAAAGGTAATTCTATGACACAAGACCTGGGCTTTTGAAGGAACCTACCTCAAACATTACATGCAAAAAAATTCTCTTTTATTACATTCCACTATTTGCTCAAAATTTTTCATTTTTAGTTTTATTTATATTGAAACCATTACTTTCTCATACAGATTTTTTTCTTAGTGTTTCCAATTATGTTTCTCTTTATTACAGTTCCCAGGATAATAATCGTCTAATGACCACTCAGCACACTAGCTTTTTCAACATGCTGTTACAGTAAATTTGCTTTCTTCTTGAAGACATTATGCCTAGAATTCTCTGGCTTCCTCCTTTAATTTTGAATGATTTCTTTCTAGGTCTGTGGCCTCGTAATAATTGGAAGAATTCTTTTTATAATATTTCTCTGTGAGAGTGACTGGGTCTTGATTCTCATGCCTTTCTCTCTCTTGGATCTCCTTTTGGTTCTCCAGTAGCACATCCTCAAGGAACATCTTCTACAGAAAAAAAGAAACATTTTCTTAGACCATTTATGTTTAAATATATCTTGATGTTGTCTTTAAATTTGGTTGATAATTTAATTGAGTATAAAACTCTAAGCTTAACATAATCTTCTCTCAGAACTTTGGAGGCATTGCATCACTAGTTCCGGCATCCAGTATTTCTGAATAAAGTGTTTGATGCACATCAGATTCTTATTCTTTTCCATATTGCCTGCTTCACTTTCCCTCACTCTGTAGATTATCTAAATAACTTCTTTTTATCACTGGTATTTAAAGATTTCAAAAGTCTATGCACAAATACAGCTATTTTTTTTTCTGGGTGTTCTTTGCTACTTTTCAAGAAAATGATTCATGTCTTTCTGCAGCTCAGGAGAATTTCCTTCAAAATTTAAAAAATTATTTCCTCTCTTCTGTTTTCTCTGCTCTTTGATTCTAGAATTCCTCTTAGTTACTTAATCCCCTGAATTAATCATCTATGTCTCTGAGTGTTTATACTACATTTTCTTTTCTTGTCTTTTTGTTCTGAATTTTGGTTAATTTTCATGAGACTTCTTCCAGCCTTCTACTGCGAAATTTGGCAATTATAATTTTAAATTAAGTAAACCTTTCTTGTCCTTGGATTTCCCAATTGTTCAAAATTTCAGTTTCCTGGATTACCTCTATTTTTCCCAAGGTCAGTTGATGTGTGTGTGGCTTCTCAGTCCTTCTCTGTGTGTTTTTGACTCTCCTTGGCTGATTCCCTGTTCATGTCTGGAATAAAGGACTTAAGTTGAATGATATTAGCAGCTTGAGCAGACTCCCTCTAATGAGACATAGTATGTTTTATTGACAGGACTCTGTACTGAGTGGAGGATTGTTCTTAGGCTGTGTTCGCTGGTCTGGGAATTCTCCTGTCACCAGAAGGGAACTGGTAGAGTGGCCATCATCAAAGTGAGGAAGGATTTGTTTTCACACCCAAAGTCTGTTTATTGTCTAGGAAGCTTGTTTAACTTCGTCAGAGAATTTCTGTGGCTGTGACTTGTGAGTAACAGCTACTATCAATTGCTATGTTCATTCAAATGTGGGTGAAGGAAATAGAGGATGAGTAGGCAGGCAGATCAAGTGTTGCACAGCAGACCTGCAAGTACTACTCAGATGTATGCTCCACTTTATACTCCTGCCATTTTACTCTCCATTATCAAGATTGGGATGTATCTGGGGTCCAGCTAAGGAACTGGATTTCACCTTCACCAATTTCTTCTTCTTTCTGGCTGAGGCTTCCCCACAATCATCTGTTTTCAGTATTCCAGAAATTTATCAATATATCCTGTCTGATGATGATTCTTATCCATTCTCTCCCAAGTGGCTATGGGTTTATCTTATTTTGTGCTTTTTAGGTGTCATTTTGTTCTATTTTGTACTTTTTTTGGTGTCATTTCAATGATATTTAGAAAAATCATAAAGAAAATCTGTCTTCAAAGACTCATTTTGTCTACTAAAACTTTGACCTTAAAAAACAACTTCCCTATAAAAAGAGTTAGGCCTGTGTATACACACACACACACACACACACACACACACACACACACACATACACACACACTGTACACATATAAAAAACTGGAATTAAATTACTCTGAAGTAGGAGGAAGGGGGCAATCAGTAGATGCTCAAAAATACTTAGCTGTTTGATTCAATAAAAGACAATCCTATATAATAAAAGAGTAATATGCAAATTGATCCTACCTCTACTATACCCACAAGCCACGCCCACCAGCCAATCAGAGCAAGTATAAAAATTAACCAAACCAAGATGGTTTTGGCCACAGAGAGAGCAGGAGGGAGGCTTGGGTTGCCCCTGGCAATGGAGGAAGTCAAGCTTTCCCCACACCTTAAGCCTCCACTTAAGGCAACAAAGTTTCAATGGCTCCACTCCAGGCTACAAAGTTTCAATTGTAGAAGATAAATAAATACCAGATACCAGGGTCTCCACTTGGGTCTCCAGAGGGTGTGGCCAGCCTGAAAACTACCACAGGCCCCTTGTCCAGGCCACCCCATGCCCTAAGGGAACACCCACCCTAATCCAGGACACCTTTCAGGGCAAATCAGCTGGCCCCCACCCATGCACCAGGCCTCTATCCTATCTAATAAAAGAGTAATATGCAGATTGACCATCACTCCAACACACAAGATGACTACCCCCATGTGGTCAAAAGATCCTGTCCCCATATGGACACAAGATGGCCACCACAAGATGGCCAACGGGGGAGAACAGTTGGCAGGGACCAGGCCTGCAAAGGAGGGCAGTTGGGAATGATTAAGCCTGCAGGGGAGGGCAGTTAGGGGTGTCCAGACCCACAGGGTAGGGCAGTTAGGGGCAAACAGGCTGGCAGGGGAGTAGTTAAGCATCAATCAGGCTGGCAGGGGAGTGGTTAGGGGGTGATCAGGCTGGTAGGCAGAAGTGGTTAGGAGCAATCAGGAAGACAGGCTGATGAGCAGTTAGGAGCCAGCAGTCCTGTATTGTGAGAGGGATATCCAGGTAGGATCAGGCCTAAATGGGCAGCCGGACATCCCCTCAAGGGGTCCCAGATTGAAGAGGGATAGGCTGGGCTGAAGGACTTCCCTCCTCTCCCCCTTTCCCCCAGTTCAGGGATTCCATGCACTGGGCCTCTAATAGTTTTATAATATTATATGAAAAGACCAATATGGAAAATTATTACACTACTGACCACCAATTATCTAAATTGTTTGGTGTAAACTCTTGGTAATGCTTGTCATTACACAGAGCTGATGCATGATTTCAAAGGCAGGAGAATATTCCAGTTTATGAGTTAGAACAGTGGCGGGCAAACTGCGGCTCGTGAGCTACATGCGGCTCTTTGGCCCTTTGAGAATGGCTCTTCCACAAAATACCACAGCCTGGGAAAATCTATTTTGAAGAAGTGGGTTAGAAGAAGTTTAAGTTTAAAAAAATTGGCTCTCAAAAGAAATTCTAATCATTATACTGTTGACATTTGGCTCTGTTGACTAATGAGTTTGCTGATCACTGAGTTAGAACATAGCAATGTGTTCCTGATACTTAAAATGGAGCAGCTATAACCACTTTCTCAGTTTCCCCTATACACACGGTCATGAAACATTTTGCGAGGTTTATTGCAAATATGTCTTGTAAGTGAAGTTACATGAGCAATAAAATGTAGTAGTCCTTGGTTTACTAGGCCACTCTGCACTGTACCAAAACCCTCTTTCTCTAATACAGCAGCCACTAAGTGGGAGCCATAACTTTGTGTAATGTAATTAAATGGTAATGGACTTTTAACAATTTTTATGGGCTTATGAAATATTATTCCCCTGGATCTTTGAAATCTGAAAACAGTGGTGCATTGGCAACTTACAATATTGAAGATTCTTTTAATTAAGCATCTGACTTTGAATGAAGAAGTCCTTTAAGGAAACATTTAAACAACAAAAAATGCTTTTGTTATTTTCTTAAGCATTATGCCATGTTAGAGAAGATTGGGAAATGTCACTTATGTGACCACCAGTGAATCTTCCAAGGTGTTCTTGGCATTTTGGGTTTAGGTTCCTTATCTTTGTGTTTTGTGTAATCATCCTATCTAATAAAAGAGTGATACGCAAATTGATCATGCCTCTGCTACACTCACAAGCCACACCCACCAGCCAATCAGAGCAGGTATGCAAATTAAACCAACTAAGATGGCAGTTTCATATGCATATCCTGGTGCAGAGCAAAGACTGAAGACAGCCTAGAAGGAAGCCAAGTGCTGCAGAAGGGTGGGAAGCTGTGAGAAGCAAGCAAGTGGGGCAATGGAGAAGGGGGGGAAGCAGGTGGAGCAGTGGAGACTGCAGCAGGAAGCTCTATTGCAGGAATCTTCCTGAAATGGGCCTCTAGTCTATATATATAAAAGGCTAATATGCAACGTGTCCCCTTAAGAGTTTGGTTGTGAGACCGCGAGTTTGATCACTTGCTATGATGTATGCTGACCACCAGGGGGTTGTGGGGAACATGGCAGGTGATTGGGGGGAAGGCAGTGGGGCACTGAGGGATTTAGGGAAGGAGGAGGTGGGGAGGCAGGAACCTGAGCATCCCTGATCACTGGTCAGGCCTAGGGACCCTACCTGTAAACAAATTTTGTGCACTGGGCCTCTAGTGCTAGTAAAGTATAATAGTTGGAAAGATATCTATTCCTGCTATCCACCCTACATCCCTTTATCTCTCATTTTTCTTTTTGGAAATTTAAAAAATAGAGATAAGAACAAAGAATTAAATAGAAAATACTGTATCTCCATTGATAATTAAAATTATTAATATTTTGCTTTATTTGCACCCAGTTTTTCCCCCTATGAAAACATGTTAAAAGGAAGCACACTACAAACGAAAACAGAAGTCCTTTGTAACCTGTATTCCTTATTCAAGATATTTCCCATTATTGAAATAATCACTATTATAAATTGATGTATAACCTTAAAATCTTTGAAAGTTACTTTTATATATATTTTTAAAATGTACATTTATTGTTAAAAGTATTACAGATTCCTCCCCCCCCCTCATTATTAACTCTCTCCCCCAAAACTGTAGTACATTTACACACTGGAATACTTTTACATATTCATGTATGATTTAAAAACTTTGTACATGTTTTAAATCATACACAATTATATCATGTTTTTTTATTTGTTATGCAACTTTTATTCATTAAATATTATGTTGTTGAGGTCTATCCTTATTGGTATACATAGCTATAAGTCACTTGCTTAAATAGCAACAGTAAAGCAAACATTAACTTCTATTTTGACAGATAATATATTGTTAATAACTGATTTTTTTGTTAGTATATATGCCATATATATCATTTCACTTTCCTTTTAGTGTCATTTCTTCTGAACTGGATTTCTTATAATACCTTAGAACTAGATAGTGCAATATAAAATTTTTTTTCTCTAAATAGATAAATTTACCAATTGCATTTATTGTGATTCATAATAAATTTTAATGTCTTTTCACTTTATTTTGTTTTTCATTTATTGTGGTTTCTTCTTTAAATTTCCAATGGAATAATTGTGGTTATTTGTATCCATTTTTCCAGTTGCTGATTTTGAATTTGTATTTCTATTTTCTACTTGTTAGTGATTACTCAGATATTTAACATGTATTGTAACTTGTGTTTCCTTAGAAAACTCATTCATCAGTATTGCTATCTTCTTATATAAAACCTGCTTGTACTTCCTTCTACATTCCCTCTCTCCATCTGCTTTGTTATTTTCAGAAATGTGAGTTTACTTTTGTTATCAAAAATATAAAAGAAATATTGGGATTGCTACTGTCATTACTTCTCATGGTCAGTATCCGTTTCTTCCTGCTGCTTCAGACCCTGAGCTGAGGAGTAGCTCATGTTTTGTCACTCTAAGTTCTTTGCGGGCTGAAGGCATCAAAGCCTTCTTGCTGGCCTGGCCAGTGACCAGGTATACGTCCTGAGGCTGTACTGTGCAGCCAGATGTGAACATTTCAGAGGATTGGAATAGAAAGACACATTTGCCCTCATATTTAAGCTCCATTCTACAATTTACATTTTGCCAGAAAATTCTGTGATGGGTATTATGTAGTGCTAACCTGAATTAATAAAATTAACATTTATTTGTTTCATTGATGATCGATGAGTGAGGGCACAGATACTCCATTAAGATATGATTATAGCCAAAACTGGTTTGGCTTAGTGGAGAGAGCGTCAGCCTGCGGACTGAAAGGTCCCAGGTTCGATTCTGGTCAAGGGCATGTATCCTGGTTGCGGACACATCCCCTGAAGGGGGTGTGCAGGAGGCGGCTGATCGATGTCTCTCTTTCATCAATGTTTCTAACTCTCTACCCCTCTCCCTTCCTCTCTGTAAAAAATCAATAAAATATATTTTTTAAAAAAGATATGATTATAAAAACTATGTAATAAAGTTAAAAAGAAATCAGATGATCACAGATGTTGGAGTGATCAATATTTCTCTTTTTTGTTGGAGAGGTCACAGATGGTTTCTCAGTGATATATGTTTTGATTTGATCCTTGAGGTGTGAAGGAGCATGAGCCAGGCCGGGCATTGGAGGCAGAGGGAACAGAAAATGCAAAGTTATGGAGAAGTGAAAGAGCAGGGCCAGTTCATAAAATGGCACAATATTTCACAGAGAGACTAGAGAAGACACAAGAAGAGTGGCAGAAGAGGAGATGAGAGAAACGAAAGAAACCAGTTAGGTGTTGATGTCCTGGCATGTTATCTAACAGTCAGATCCAGACATACCATGTGACTGTGCCTGGGGACCATTGGCATATGGGCTCACCTTCCCTCCGGCATTCCTCAGAACCTGAACTAGTCATCCCAGTTTTTCCCACTGAGCTTAGGCAAAGCCTTAGAAACCTTTCCACCAAGATGGTCTAAGGCAATGGGTGCCTGTTAAAAAGAAAAAGCACTTCTGCCATCTCTGATGTTAACAATAAGGAGCCTCTAAAATAATTGATTCAATTTTAGAAAAACAGCTTTGGTGAAAGGATGGACACAAAAGTGGGGTGGGAAATGACTGGAAACCAGAGATGATGAAGGTTTGCATTCATATGCAGTGGTGGGGAATATCCTTATATGGCCAGCAAAATCATTTGGTCTGGCCCTGCCAAGGCATTAGGGGTGAGTTGATTAAATGTTTGACCAAACAGAGCAGGCTAAATTTTAAATTCATGATTTTGTATGGCCCTTGAATGGTGTTATAAATATCCAAATGGCCCTTGGCAGAAAAGGTTCCCCATCCCTGATATAAGGTAACTGATAGAGACTAGAAGAAATAAATTTGAGACCAAATTTAATGGGTGAGCTCAATCCAGATTTGGCAACAAAAAGGAGAAAAGAAGAGGAGGGAATAATGAAGAGGAGGAGGAAAGAAGAAGGTGCAACTCAAGGGAAAATATGAGGATAGCTCTAAGCTTTTTGACGTGGACAATGGGTGGATGGGCAGGTGGCTCCTAGTTCCACATCCCCCCTGGCCCACCTGTGACATCAGCTGCAACTGTGGCGAGTGATTCCTCTGCAAGCTGCCAGCATCCCACTTCAAGTACCTTCCAAGTGCCTCTGTTTTTCTGTTTCATGGCTTTGGACATTCCTAGCACAAAAATAGCCCAGAAACTTGGGAGAACTTATGACCTCAGGAGCGGGGATAACATTCACCAAGGAGGAATTCTGGTTGGTGGATAAATATCCCAGCCTGCTGTCCTTTTGGAGGGACAAATCTGAGATTCCTGAGGATCTCCCATAAGACAGAACTTCAGCTGCCAATGGTCATAATCAGATCAATAGCACACCCTTCATTGGCCTCACCTCCTTTCCTGGATTTTCTCAACTCCACACTCCTACCCCTGGGATGACCCCTCAAATAAGCCACCTGCACCTAAGTCTTTGTTTCATACTGTGCTTTGGGGTCATCTAAATAAAGACTGAGATGAAAATGTCTTTATTTGCAAGGGAGGGGGACTTTAAGAGAAAGCTGGGAGTGGAGATCTTAGAGGGGAAAATAGAGAAGTTAGTTTGGGAAAAATTAAATGTGGAGTTCCTGTAGTGATTCCAAGCATTAAGAAGCAGAGAACCGCATGTGGCAGGCTCTGAGTATGTGATGAACAGATAGGATTTGAAGTCTGAGAGGGGCTGAAATCTTATGTCAGAAGCTAATTCATCCTGAAAAGAGACCAAAGGCATGAACGAACAATCCAGAAGAGGTTTATGGAGACTGTACATTGGCAAATTTATAGGGTTGCCAAGGTTGCAAGTTTATGGGTAAAAAAAATAAATAAATCATATTTTACTAGAAAATGTCATCTGTGTTGTATTTAAGTTGCTTTTTTTTCCTTTGAAGAAAGTTAAGCTTTAAAAAGTTAAAAATTACAGGAAATAATTTGTAGATTGGTGGCATTTGTGGAGACTTTGAGAGACCAAGAAAGTGGAGGTGGGACCCACTCCCCTCCTTCCCATTTAGTGACTGTCACTGGCTCACTGGGGAGAATAGTTTCTGTATGTTGTCGAGCTGACGGGATGTATAGTTTATGAGTAAGTACATGTATTTATAAAGCTAAGCTGTAAAATACATTAGCTGCATGAAGACTTTAAATACAGCTGCTAGGGCAACTGAGAAATGTTTTATTTTAATTAATTTAAGTAAAGAAGCTGAAGCATCATAAAATAATTTTCCATGAAACACTATGTTTTGGTAGGGCTATATTATGCTTAATTGAAAACTCAGCATCTGAATGGATGTTTCTAAGACTTAATATGATAATAAAAGAATGTAACATGTCTCATTAATCATTTTTAACAGCTTTGTTATAGTATAATCAACAGGCAAAGAACTGCACATATTTAAAATGCACAATTTGATGAATTTGGACAAGTGTATACCCAGGGAACCATGACCACAATCAGGGTAATAGACATGTATCACCTTTAAAAGCTGCTTTCTGTCTCCCTTTCTAGGATGTAATAAGAACACATGAGCTCTAACCTCTTAATAATCTTTTTAAGTTCACACTACAGTACTGTTGACTATAAACCCTACGCTGTACAACACATCTCTAGAACTAATTTAGTTTACTAATTTTTATGCAGTATTTTGCAGTGAGAATGCTTTGGATATATTGGATCGAATAAAACATTAGATTCACTTTTTTGTTACTTTTTAATGCAGGTATTAGAAAATAAAATTATATATATGGCTAATCAACGTTCTATGTCTATTGATAATGCGGGTGGAAAGTGCACTGAAAGCATAAGCTTCAAGTCCTCTGGTTAATGGGGTTGTGACTGGGGCACCCCTCAGCGGGCTCTGGTTGGCCTCAAGCCTCTCGTGTATCTACTCCTACTACTGATATCCCTTATCACATTGGGGACAGGGTGGGGGGGAGGCACAAGTCCTATAACAAAAGAAAAGTTTTCTAGAGTTTAGTTTTTTAATGTTTTGATTTTTAACCCAGACTTTTTGACTCTTTAATATACTTGTCAGTTTGTTTGTTTTACTGAGGTCCGAGCACTGGATTTCCTTTTAAAATGGCAGGAAGAGGCTGAGGGTGGGACCTGAGAAGGAAACAAAACAAAACAAAACAAAACAAAACAAAACAAAACAAAAACCCTTGGCCCTGCTGAGCACTGAGCGAGGGTGTGGCTGGAACTGAACTGGCACCTACTCCTGGAGCCCAGGGACATGGGATCAGGTGGAGGACAGCCCGGGGTGGAGGCCTAGATAATTAGTGAGAGGAGAAGGCTAAGCCAGAGGAGCAAATGTTCTGGAGACGGGCTCCAAGAGAGACGCTGAGGCCAAACTAGTTGGTGCCGGGGGATCACAACAGAGGCAGGAGCCGGGGAGGATGGTGAAGGTCTCATGGATGAGCTGCTAGAGAAAACAAGGGTGGGGGGCAAGCCCCATGAAGGGCTTGGAAGACGGAGGCAGGGGTGGAGTCAGAGGTGCCCTCCCACAGTCCTCATCATTCTTGCAGGTGGAGGGATTGCTTCATTGCACAGCCCGCATCTGGTACACTCCAAGGGCCCGGCTGCTGACAAACGTTTTACTTCGTAGGCCCTACCATTTCAAGCAAGGTCAGTTGGATTCTCTTCCAAACTGACTGGTATTTTTCAGGGATTCGTTTTGTTTTGTTTTGGCTCCTCTACATATATCACACAAAATCTACCTTAATTGTTTGTTCTGTGTTCTATTAGCCTCCAATCAACTTTTCTCTATTGCCCACGCCCAGCACAGTTACTAGCTATGAGCAGGTAGCAGGAGTGGTGAGCCATGGAGGTGGAATTAAATGAGAAAACAATGCCACTCCACGGTATGTCATCCCAGCACTTTTTAAAAAATTCCCGCAAATTCCTTTTTGGAACCACGAACATATATTTCCATATTCACATGTGTACACATATGAAAATCCAGTGTGTGAAATATCTCCATTTGGGTGTCGGTCTAGATGATGGGCCCCACTTATAGGAGGGGTGGGAGAGGCTGTTTGCAAGAGCTATTCTTTGCAGCTGAGTTGTTCACTAACTCGATCAAGCTAAAACTCTTCCAAAGAAGTGAACTGTCCTCACGGAAATAGCTGAGAGAAACACACCAAAGTTTCTTGGCATGATGAAGCAAGGCAGGCTGCAATAGATTAGCTCTGCCCTTAACAACAAGTTTCACTGGGCCGATGAGAGATGTTATGGAAACATATCAAGGGAAAGAGGACTCCAGCCTCAGCTGGCCAGCACACCATAGAGTAATCACTGCAATGAAAATACTGAACCAGCACCAAGACTCACAGAGCGGCTTATTATAAGAATTTAATATACAGTATTATGGAGAATCTAAATGGCTCTTGTAATGGGATATGGAGCCTTGCTCTTCTCAGTCCCTGGTTCAAATTTGGATTCAGTCCATTTCAACTAAAATTAGTTGCCATTTGAGATAATTTAAAGGCCTTGGCAAAACAAGTTGGTCATTTAGCTACTAGGCGACCTGATAACCTCACACACAGGAGCTGCTCCTCAAAAGTAAAAAACATCCCAACGGATGCACATTGCGCTGCTATAGCTTTACTTCCAGAGCAGAGATAGGAGTCCTCCTAATGTGTTCTAAGGATGCTCCAACCTGTGACCAGAAGGGCCCTCATTCATCTCTGGAGAGTCAAGATTGCAAAGGTTAAAAAGAAATCTTCTGCTGAGACCGGTTTGGCTCAGTGGATAGAGCGTCGGCTTGCGGACTGAAAGGTCCCGGGCTCGGTTCCAGTTGGGGGCATGTACCTTGCTTGCGGGCACATCTCCACTGTGGGGCGTGCAGGAGGCAGCTGATCGATGTCTCTCTCATGTTTCTGACTTTCTATCTCTCTCCCTTCCTCTCTGTAAAAAATCAATAAAATATATTTAAAAAAATCTTCTAAGGTACATTTAATTCTTCAACTAGATTTCTTTTAAGAAAGCAACATGATGGTTTGATAAGTGTAAGCTACTGTAGATGTCAGGATATTATTTCTCAACGATTAAGTCTGCACTGTTTTCAAGTGCAGTGAGGAATTTCTAAGAAGGCATCTCCCAGAGCTACATGCTTTCCTTAATACCTACTCACCCTGGGACCTGTTTATCCAATTCTAACCTACCAACTATCTGAGTTTGTAAAGCAACAAGAATAAAATTAAACCAGCAAAAGCTTGCTTTCTATCTCCATCTAAGAAGAAGCTAATTTCCTTCCAGCTACATGTCACATATTAATTTCAAAGAAGGTTAGGAAATAAGAGGTTATCAGAAAAGTGCCTGTGAGCATCATGGTGCCTGCGGATGCTGAACTCCCAGAGGTGAAGGTGATTTGAGGGACACTGAGGTCCTCTGAGCACCAATGTTAGGTCCAAAATCCAGTACCTGGCCCCATCATTGATTCAGACTCTCCCCTACATGGCCTCAGTCAGAAGAATGGAGATGCAGGTAGAGCTGGAGAAAAGGCTGATGTTCCTAAAGCTTGTGGGCTTCCCACCTCCACCTGGGTTTTCCTGCATTCACTGCCACCAGCTGGATTCTTTCTTGTAACTCTAGCCCCACAACATATCTTCTATGCACTGGTTACAAATCTAGATTGATACAGGCTTTTCAGGATTGTGCAGCCTGAACATTGCATACAGGTGAACAGTCACCATTCTACACTCCTTCAGGAGCCTAGGTTACTTGTCAATCTTCTCAACACAGACTCCTTAAAACTGGGGAAGAGAAGATTTGGAAGCCCCTTTACCCCACCTAGACAAGCAACCATTTCGTGGGCAGAGCCACAAAGCTTGTTAATTGAGGGACACCAGGAAAGGCATCTTACACACCACAGAGGAGGAACAGACCAGTTCTCCGTCTGGTCTTTGAGAACTTGTTCACTTTCCTTCACAAACCAACCAGAAATGGAATTTAAAAAAAAAGTAAACTATGGTTACTCATTGATCCAAAAGTCTATACTGTGCTAACATAATAGAGTAATATAAAGAATGTAATTTACACTTCAGAATGTAGTATTGCAGTGCACCTCTACTATATCTTCATGATGGAGACAGCTCTGAATGTAACCTGATAAGTTGGGTTTTATTGACAGTATTGCCACCAGTGGCATGCTTTTATAAAATTGTGGACAGAACTTGTTAAGTTCTGAATAAAACAAATCATAGTCTTCATATTAGGTGCATTCCTTGAACATTATCTTCAAGTTGGGCAAAATATATTTCCTGTATATCTAAAACAGAGTGAGAGTCTAGCTCAGGTAGTTATAATTGTTTAATTTTAAAGGAAATAAAGGGGAAAAATAAAGTATTTCATCTTTGTGATTGTTACAAATAAAATGTGATGCCAGACAATTCCCTGTATTGAGGGGAATGAGGGCACAAGGCAAAACAAACAGCCACCTTGCTTGCTGATACCCAAAAGCCAGTAGCTTCTTTCCAGCATTATAACAACCCAAAATGTCCCCACCACTTTCCAAACTACCCTTGCCAAGAACCACGGAGCAAGCTAAAATGTCAATCTAGAGATTTGGTTCCTGGTGAGGCTGTGGTGTGTTCCCCCATAATTTACTGTAAATTCTATTTCAATGTCTGTCACACCCACTAAATTATAAGTTCTGAGGGAGCCAGAGCTATGCCTTTCCTGATCACCACTGCATCGTCTGACAAGGAGTAAGCATGCAGTAAATAGTCGTTGAATGAATCGATGTAATCGTTGAATGAATGGGTGAGTCCTCTAGAGTCATCAGACCTGCATTAATTTATAAGTACAATTTAAGTCTATATGGCAACACTTAAGAAACTTGCCAAGAAAAGTTTTACAGTTGACCTTGAACAACACAGGTTTAAACTGTGCAGGTCCACTTCCACAAAGATGCCTCGCCCCTTCCCCCTCCCCCAGTAAATTCAGATGGCCCTTCATATCCACAGGTTTCCTATCTGTAGATTCAATCAACCATGGATCGAAAATAGTGTTTCTTTTACATTCCCAACAGTGGTTTCCCAATAACAGATTAACAAATATGGATAGAAAATTTTGCTTTTGATTCACGATTGGTTGAATTCACAGATGCAAAGGGCTGACTGTAATTAAGTTTAAAGGAGTCAAAAGTTACACAGAGCAAAAAAAAAATCTGTGTGGGGTTCAGTGCCCCTAACTCAAAGAGTCAGCCGAAACCGGTTTAGCTCAGTGGATAGAGCGTCGGCCTTCCGACTGAAAGGTCCCAGGTTCAATTCTGGCCAAGGGCATGCATCTTGGTTGCGGGCACATCCTCAGTGTGGGGCATGCAGGAGGCAGCTGATCAATGTCTCTCTCTCATCAATATTTCTAACTCTCTATCCCTCTCCCTTCCTCTCTGTAAAAAAAATCAATAAAGTATATTTAAAAAACAAGAGTTAGCTGTATTTTAGGATATTTACTTACATTAGGTTTAAATGTAATAAATCCCATGGCATCTCATATGGATCTAACAACACTCCATGCTAAGTGTCTGAAGTGTCAGGGGCATTTGTTCCATCAGAACAATGGGGCTTTGCCCCAGAGAACCAATATTTAGAGGAAGCAAAGAAGGATGGCCTCAGAGAGTTAATGTCCCTCTTTGCCTGCTTTGATCCTCGCTTTGAGGCTGCGTTCAGCTCTCTCTGTCCGGAGTCCAGCAGTGGCATATCAGGGACAATCTCATGTCACAGTTAACATTTGTATCCTCACTCAGTTGGACTGGCAGTCAGGAAGTCTAGGTTTTCATCCCTGTTTTGTCATTAACTAGCTGTGTGACCTTAGGAAAGTTACTTTACTTCTCTAAGTCTCTGTGTCCTTGTGTATAAAATGAAAGGATGGCACTAAAAGTTTCTGATAGTTCTTTCCAGCTCTAATACCTAACATTTCCGTGATATCTCATAATTGGAACCAACAAAGACAGGTAGGCCCAAAGTTGCTAGAACATGGTTTAAACAAACAAATAATAAAAAGGCAATGGTTGGCAGCCGAGCTTTGCTCAGTTAAGTCACGAAATATCTTTGGAACTTAACATACGGCAAAGAAGAAACACGTGTGTAGAGATTGCATGGTTTCCATAAAATGAATTTAGCTAATTTCATTCTCCATCAGAAAGAGTTTTACATTTCCTTTTGCATTAATTAGTTGGCAGGTCTGTTGCATGATGTATTCTTATTTGCCTTAACTTTCAATGTTCAAAATAGGTCTTAGTAGCAGGTCCTAAACTGTCCAAGATAGACTTAACATTGTAAAGTGGCTGCTACTTATCAGAAATAAGAATCCAGGTATCTCGATGCTTATAACAGAAAATAAATCATTCTCTCTCTTGCAGAATCATTAAAGAGCTGGATTTCAATTTAAAGAGCAAATCCTATAAACTCTTATTCAGGCCTAAGCATATATAAGATTAATACTGAGATTTTAAAGAGCTATAATTTGAGGTTCTAAGATCATCTTATGGTTAGCCCATGAAATCGGGAAATTGCTTTTTCTGGAGAGAAAGGAATTGAAATGCATTTATGTGGCTATAGGATTTTATTTGAACAGTAGTTAGCCTCCTGCCAGGGTTGGTTTCAGAAGGGTAATCACCTGCATTGAGGCACAGTGACCGCTGGTTTACAATTGTCATTCTTTTGAGAGCTAGTCGGATACAGAAGGATCTCAATGCTGCTCTTAGGTACCAGGCTATGCCCACTCCGTGTAGCATCTCCAGGGATCTACTGATCAGCTTTTCTCCTAGTGCTAAGGAATACGGAAGCAGTGTGAGAACTGTGTGTGCATGGCAGGGAAGGAGGTCTAGCATGCATTAATCTAGCATGAACCACATGAGATTCAGTCTTACTTCTTGTATTAAAACAATAAAGAAAAGAGTTGGCCTGTGTTGTTCAGTGATTAGAGTGTCTTTCCAGGCACCGAAGTGTCACAAGTTTGATTCTGGTCAGGGCACATAGACAGATTGCAGCTTTGATCCCCATCCAGGGCACATGTATGAGACAACCAATAGATATTTCTCTTTCATATCGATGTTTCTATCTCTCTCACTTCCTCTCCTTTCCTCTCTCTCTAAAATCAATGAAAAACATATCCTTAGATGGGGATTGAAAAAAAAAAAAGAGTGGTGATTGTTCAGCACTCTGTATCCACCTGCCATAGGGTCTAGAGCTAAACAACTGGTGGACAATCCTATTTGGAAGCTTTATCAGTCTTCAGTGACTTGAAATTTGGAGAGAGAGAGAGAGAGAGAGAGAGAGAGAGAGAGAGAGAGAGACAATAGCGTGTGTGCGTGTGTGTGTGTGTGTGTGTGTGTGTGTCCCCCGGCAGGGCTTACACTTATGGATACCCACCACTCATCCCCAAACTCCGAGAGCATGATACTAAACTATGAATACTTTAATATGGAACAACACAGAAACTTCCTGGGTGCTATTTAAAAGACCCATGTTAGTCCTGGCCAGATAGCTCAGTTGGCTGGAGTATTGGCCCCTACACCAAAAGGTTGTGAGCTCAATTCCTGGTCAGGGCACATACCTAGGTTGCAGGTTCTATACCTAGGTGGAGCGTATGTGGGAGACAATCAATTGATGTCTCTCTCCCACATCTATATTTTCCTCTTTCTCTCCCCAGCACTTCATCTCTCCCTAAAATCAGTAAAAACATATCCTTTGGTGATGATTTAAATAAATAAGTAATAAATAAATAAATAATAACCCAGGCTAGAATCTTCTTCACCTTTATTATACCCCACAGACTATCAGAAACTTGGGCCATTTCCACTCTAGGTTATAAGTGCTAGAGGAGGAAGACATAGGAGAAATCATGGCATGTGAATCAATAGGCCTATCTCCCAAACCCTCAAAAAAATGTCATGAACTGATGACCAAGGCTGCTAAAAGGCCAAAGAAACAGTCTTGTCTCTCTCTCCATTAAAGTCTTTAAAATTAACATAGTTTTCATTTTCAGCATTAAGTCAAATCTAAAAGTCTTTCCCCTCCCCTCCCCCCCAAATCTTCCATTCCACATCCTTGAATTGGCTGCTGTAGGAGCATCTTCCCTGCTATTATTAGCGGATAATTGCTTAACATTTTCTAGAGGTGAGTAACCTTGCCTTTGAAATGAAAGAAATCCCTAAATTGGGCAATCTGACGAAAGCCATGCTTTCATGTAATTTAGTCCCATCAGCCAATACCAGCCATCAGGTACATCAATTTCCAACTCAAAGGAAGTGCTGAAGAATAAGCAGTGACAATATTTGAAAGAAAAAACTCAAGGTCTTAACACTGTCAATCTCAATTATTTTCAAAACAGTAGTTCCCCGAGGGGCAGCCTGATTGAAAGAAGCTGGTGGTTCTGTTCAAATTCCAGTGACCTTGAGAGGGCATCTGTCAGAGGGAGTCACGTCCAGTTGACAGCAGTGGTGGAGGTTTTGTGTGAGTATCTGATACTCTGGAAACTCACTAAGAACTTATAATTCTGTGTTAAATTTTAGTTTCTCTTAATATTTTTAGTAAAATGAATCTGTTGCATTGGAAAGAGTTCTGCTACATTACAGAGTCTGTCCATTCCCACCAGCATTTGTAGGCATGCCTATAAACTGGGTAAGATTCTCCTTTAAGATTACAGGTTTGGGGTTTGTGAGATCACACAGACATGTTTGTCCCCTGCCTCCACCTAAGACTGTGCCCCCAACTGATCTCAGACCGGTGGATATCAGCATTTTCCTCTTGCTCGAAGAACGATTTCCAAGATGGAGACTAAACAACATGCCCTGGTATCTCATTCCAAAGGTTGGAAAAGTTCTGTGCCAGCAAACCACTTTGTGGTTGCATTAGACGCTCTCTGTCGCCCTGCGGTTAACTGGAAGTCAGTTTACCGCAGAGCTTTTATCACCCAGCAGCTGCATTTAGCTTTCTGGGTGACCGTGGCTCACACCCCAAACCAGAGGAAGGCCCTCGGGGGCTCTTTAAGGACCATTCAGAAACCCTCAGAGATGCAAGGGGTCAATGCCAGATCTACAGAAACAAAGTTTGAAAAAAAAAAAAAAAGGAAAAAAAAAAGGCGTGATGATCACTTTGGCGCCCTCTAGGGGCAGCACGTTTCCATCTTGTAGATTGTGAAATAGGACGTTTGGGGAATTTCATGTCAGTATAGAGACAAACATCTTGTTAGTGATTTCCTCAGATGGCTTACCAGTACCCTTTCCTACATTCTTTTTGTTGATTATTTTACATGACCACAGGATCCCTTTTCTCATGGAAACTTCATCATAAAATCCTGTACCCAAGTGGGGGAAAACCAACAACAACAAAATTAAAGCCAGAGGTTTTGATTGTGTCTATCAGTTCTGTTTATTTTGATGCAAGCACCAAAGGCAACTGTTCAGCTATCATTTTTAAATGTTTCCCATTCTCAAACATGTGATTGGAGCTGGTTTTAGCTCCCTATAACAAATAGGGCAACTCTAGTATGATGCATATTTAAAAGCATGGTGTTTAGAGTCTGACTGACTATAATTCCCAGACCACTACTTACTGTCTTTGGGTAAGTTAGTGTCTTTCAGTTTCTTCAAGTATAAAATGGGTCAAAAAGAATACCCTCCTCGTAAGATTGCCTTGAGGATTACGTAAAATAATGCCCATAAAAGAAGTCATCATCCTTCACCTGTATCCAGAAATTCAAGGTATATGAGGCAGAGTAGAGGCAGGAGTCACATAAGAGAAACACCTACCTCATAGAGTGGTTGAAGGCCTTAAGTTAGTTAATAAAGGCAAAACACTGGAATAATGCTTAGCACCTAGTAAACACTTGGAATGGTTTGCTGTTGTTGTTTTTCTTGTTGCTATCCTCATTACATAGTTGAGCAAACTAAAACATACAGAGGTTAAGTCATTTGCTTAGGAAATAGACAATTAGGCACTGGGATGAGGAATCCATCTCACTCCATGGCCCTTGCTCTCTACCATTACACTCTCTCTAGAGAGAGAGTTACTGTTACTGTTAGTATTATTTTGACAGAAAAGCTAAATTTCAGGTAGGCTTGCTATCTTTTTTTTTAAAACATATTTTATTGATTTTTTTACAGAGAGGAAGGGAGAGGGATAGAAAGTCAGAAACATCGATGAGAGAGAGACATCGATCAGCCGCCTCCTGCACGCCCCACAGTGGAGATGTGCCCGCAAGCAAGGTACATGCCCCCAACCGGAATTGAACCTGGGACCTTTCAGTCCGCAGGCCGACGCTCTATCCACTGAGCCAAACCAGTCTTGGCAAGGATTGCTATCTTCACCTTACTAAAGAGAAGTGTCTAACTCATCACCCTGCCAAGTACACACTGTAGCATGAGCCTTCTTATACTGAGACAGACACTGAAAATTTAACCACCCATTATCTGGTCTTCTGATGGCACAGGGCAGAAATCCTCAGCTGTTTTAGAGTAAGGAGATAAAAATCTGAGTAGGTTGGGGAGAGGGGAGACAGTTGATAGAAATCTGAATAAAGAGTGTCCTAAGGAGAGGAGGAAAGTGTTCTTTGGGAGTCTTGGTAAACTGAGTCAAATGTCTGATAAACCGGCCTTTCTTTAGAAAAGGCCTCCAGCCACTCCACTTTCTGACTGATAGATCAAGGATGTCTAGAATACAGGCTGCTTCCTACTCCTCTGAGTAGTATCCTGGGGCTTTTCATAATTCCTACTAAACCTGGATAGAGAGTGTCAGCAGCATGTTCCTAAGGCTGTCCTAATAACTGTGCTTGCTCTATGCTTTTCTTCAGCTATCTTGCTAGCATATTACCAGCTCTGCTATCTAAGTTGTGAAACCTCAAGGATTTCTCATTGATTTTCACTTCCCAAAGCAGATTTCCAGTGGGGCACTTATCACTGGATTTTTACCATCGGTGTAAAGTCTCCTGCTAGTCAGCTTACTGTCTGCAACTGCTGAAGCTGTGGAAACTCAAGTCTGAGGTCTCTAATTTTCCCTGAGGGCAGAAAGCTGAGCAAAGATAGTTTGTTGTTTTAGGGAAGACAATCACTCCTTAGACATTTTCTAACTATTGAGCAGGGGGAAACATGTACTGGAAAATACTGAGTTTTTCTGATGTTGAGATTTTTAAAAAGGTATTTTTAAAAGGTGCTTTACTCAGGGGGATAGCCAAGGCATATGCCTTACTCTGAGTTCATTTTGGCTATGAGACTCCCTAGAAAAATTTTCCATCTTTTAGTTAGGCGCTACTGGGGAGAAAAAAAAAAAAAGGATGGGGGCTAAAAATGCCAAGCATGTACTTGGTTCTTGTTTTCTATAGCATGGTCAAAGAAAGCCTCCATAAGTAGGTGGCAGTTGAGCAGGTATCTGAAGAAAGCGAGGGTTTCCTGAGTGTTGTTAAAGTACATTTTTCAAAAATTCCAAAGATGACTGTCACATAAATAAAAACGGAACAAAGATTCATTCTACTCAATAATTAAAAAGGGAATCAATAAGATGTGAAGACTGTTTAGAAGAGCATTTGAGGAGCCAGTATTTATGAGAAGTTTAATAACACAGGGTTAGGCTAAGAAAGAGTGTTGGATTAGAGACAAAACTAGCTAATCTCTGGCATGGCAATAAACTAAATTCTTTGGGGTTATCCTTTCTATGGACACAAAATTATTTGGATCTCTCCTGAGGGTTTGAATGAATTAACAAATAACTTACAAATCTTGGACATTTGATCAATAGTAAACAGAGAGTCAAAAAAGTACTTTGTCCTAAATAATTCTATGTGAGCCTATTAAGCAATGAACCCACAGGGCATTGACAGGACACACTGCTAATACATCTTTTCTTTACGTTCAAGTTTTGCTTCTTTTTTTTTTTTTTGACTGAACCATGAATATATTTCCAAGAAGAACATTGCAGGCAGAGAGAATGTGGGTAAATTGTCCCATTTTCCTCTATTCATCACTCCAACAGCTAAGGAATGCCCCCCCCCCCAACACACACACACACACACACACACACACACCAATTGGGTGCAAGTAAATAGCTCGAGTTATCTAGAGAACTTGGAAGGTTTCTATGGGAGGAAAATGGGAATTGAGGTTGGAATTTGAGAGTGATGGAGAGGTTTAAAAAGATATTAGAGAATGGTGAATGTGAAAAATAGTAAATTAGGAGAAGAATGGACTTATACAACATTTCCCTCTTTTTCTATGGCATAAAAATGTACTTCCCCTACCCCAACCCCACCTCTGACTATCTCCAGAGAGGTTGATAAATATATAAATTAGTTATAATTACATTTTAGCTGTTTGTTGGACTGTGCTCTATATGAGATGAGATCATATGGCATGATCTCGTTCTGTCTGAAATAATCAGCAAGAAAACACTCTCAGTGGATGCTGAGGAGAAGAGGAAATGGGAAAGTTTCTCAAGTCTGGACGATCAAATGAAAGTACCGCTTAGGGGAAAAAGTGTGCCTCACCCTCCTCCCACATGAGAACCAGCCCTCCTTTTCACCTTTTCCCTCCCTTCTCCCCTCTCCAGCCAAATGAACCTCTCTTCCAAATTCCCTCCTCCTCCCACTCTGTGTTCTATAAACCTCCCATGCCCTCATAATGTCTTAACTACCTCCCAGGAAACCAAGGATCCCCAGACTTTTCACTTGGTCAACTAGGTGATGATGCCATAAACAACAAAGATCCCAAAGGATGAGGAACAGAAATGAATGTAAGAGAGGATGTTTCCAGAGTGCAATTTATAGGCCCTCTAGGATGTCCAAGTAGAACTGTTGAGTAGGCAACTTCCCTTTTCTTCTATCACATATTGAGGGATGAAGTTAAGAAAAACAGACATCAGACAAGAATCAGATAGAAGAGGAAGACAGCAGCACCAATGGACATCCCTTAACCCAGCCAAGAAGGATATGTGGAGGGAGGTGGGATGGTTTGGGGTGTAAGAAGATTTCTGACCCTAACCTCTCTGCTTTACTAAAGAGGCCCTCGCTCTCAAATGTTTTCTTCACACTATCTGAAAGTCTGCCAATTAGACATACATTTGAGCTAATGTTCAAATATCTCCAAATGATTGAAAAGAGATCATTCTTTCATCCCATCCTGTAAATTGGTTAAATTTGTTTTCTTCCTTGCTGTATCTAGTTTTTTGAGGAAAGTGGGGAGAACCTCACCTTTGGGACCCTAGATTATGAGGAGAAGCACACAGTTGGTTGGGATAAACAGTAATTGAAAATAAAAGGGTGCTGACCATTTTTGTTCTTGTCTCAGCCCAGAGTGATGATGCCAAAGGAAGGCCAGGCCAATGATGCAAACCTTGCATCTGAGCCCTGTCCTCGAGCATTAACTCCAGGGGTTTCGAACATTGCAGACCAGTGATCTCTTATTCTAACATCTCTGGCTATCAGCTTTGAGTTAGTCCTAAATGTTGGTAAAAACAATGCAATAACCAAGTATGTTCCCTTATTTATTCTGGGGCATTTTCAAATGGCATCAAGAGGCATTCTGCTCTCCCTCCCATCTTCAAGGTCAAAAATTTGAGTCCCAATTGCTGAGAAAGGGCAGACTTCTCCTAGGAAGGGAATATCTTTCTTAGAGAAGTCTGTGTCGGATTATTTCTTCTGTTAACAACACAACCAGAAGATAACAAGGACTATTTGACAGAGGATAGCATTGACAAATGGTACACATTTTTGGACTCATTTCAAAGTACAAACTCCTATTTCATTTCATTTTCTAAAGCTCTGAATAATTTATAGACAATTTAATTGCCTGTATTTGGGATAGGGAAATTCCTAAAATGCTGAGTACAATATTTGGATTTAAAGGAAAAGACACCATAATAGAGGCCATTGTTCAAGTAAGTAGAGACAGGTTCATGTATTTCAAACTTTGGATAAACTATAAAGAAGATCATTGAGTTCTAATTTGAAAGAATTTCACTGAAAGATTCAGAAAACAGTTCACTGTGAGAATATGAGACAGAATTATAATATTTACTGGACAAGTGTTTGCTATGAAGCATTTATTTTATATCACTTTTTAACAAGATGGAACTGTCAAACTGTTTAAAATTCCATTGGAAAAATTTGGATTAATACTAAAGTGTTTATTCTTTTATCCTTGCCTGTATATTAAATTATTCATGGAAGACAATGGAAAGAATCTGAGAAATGCTACTTTTAGCAACAACTCAGGCTACATTTCAGAAATATTATAGACTATGTAAACGAAGGCAACTTTTGGATGTGTATTAACATAGCTGCAATACTACTGGTGCGATGTAAGACACGAGAAATGAAAAATTCCAGCATTATCAACAGAAATGATCCTTTAGAAGATGATGGAACCCGTTAAACATTCTCCCCATCTAATGACCATGCTTGCATTGGAAAAAGAACATCATATCCATCTGGTTGCGCTAAATGCCATTGTTAACTCCAGTGTCTGTGATTCATAACAGATACCATAGTATACAACCTTTTAAAGTCATTCTGGAACTATGGAATTATTACCTATGAAGATCTATCCTAGATCACTCACTGAATGTACGTACATCCATGTAAAAACTTGTTTATAACAAGGACTAACTTGTCTTGGTAATACAGTCACTTTGGCTAATCCCTTCAGCTTCTTTCATCCAGTCCCTTTCTTCCCTCCTCCCTCTGACTGCTGTCAGTACCTTTTATATATCCATTCCTCTGTTTCTATTTTGTCTATCAGTTTGGTTTGATCATTAAATTACACATATAAGTAAGATCATATGGTATTTGTCTTTCTCTGACTGATTTATTTCAGTTAGCATAATAATCTACAGGCCAACCCATGATGTCCCAAAATGCTATTCACCCTAATACTTAATTGGCATTTCCACCTTCCTCCCCTTAAGGTTTGAGTTCCAGGGGCAGAGATCACCTGCAATGACGCACTGTGCTTAGTTGCATGAGTATCACCTAGGGAGCTTGTAACCACCTATTCATAACCGAAGTTTCTAACTCAGTACCGCTGGCGTGGGGCAGAGCATGCGTTCTAACAAGTTCCACATGATGCTGGTGCTGCTTTCCTGGGGATCCCACTCCGAGAACCACTGCAATAAAGGATTCTGAGTAGGAGATACTAAACACAACTTCAGGAAGAAATCTTTATATGTGGGTCAGGCTGGTCTGGTGCAAAATGAAAGGAAGTCTAAGCTTCCTCTAAAGGTCCAGCCTCTGCACACAGAACCCTTTGGCTCCTGTTTTTCCATCCTTCCTACCTCCAGTTCTCAAAAGTGCTCATAGATCTCCTTATGTTAATTTACCCTAAAATAAATTAATCCTGGCAGTTATTCTTCTCAAGGACCTTCCAGTGTTAACATGGACCAAAACTTTATGCCCAATAAATGAAATTCAAACATAAAAAGAACATTAATTTGAAATGTGGAAAACATTGTTGTATTTGTACTCTATTGGCTATATTACCCCAGAATGATCTAAAAGTTGCATCTATTCATGCTACTTTTCTGCTCAGAGTCTTCAGTGGCTATCCTTTTCCTACAGGCAAATTCTAAATACTTAGCAAGACTTTCAGGCTTTTCAATATAGGTCCCTACTTATTTGTTAAACTTCATCAGCCACCTTTCCCTTCCTCCATTTAAAACACTACAATTCTGAACTATTTCAAACTCCAGAAAATGTTCTATTCTCCACATCAGCTACATAGTTTTAGGGATCCAGTCCTATCTAATAAAAGAGTAATATGCAAATTGACTGTCACTCCAACACACAAGATGGCTGCCCTCATGTGGACACAAGATGGCCACCACAAGATGGCCAGCAGGGGAGGGAAGTTGGGAGGGACCAGGCCTGCAAGGGAGGGCAGTTGGGTGTGGTCAAGCCTGCAGGGGAGGGCAGTTAGGGGCGATCAGGCCAGCAGAGAAGGGAAGTTGGGGGAAACCAGGCCTGCAGGGAAGGGCAGTTAGGGGAAATTAGGCTGGCAGGAGAGTGGTTAGGGGTGATCAGGTTGGCAGGCAGAAGCAGTTAGGAGCAATCAGGAAAGCAGGCAGGTGAGCAGTTGGGAGCCAGCAGTCCTGGATTGTGAGAGGGGTGTCCCAGATTGGAGAGGGTGCTGGCTGGGCTGAGGGACACACACCCCCATGCACAAATTTTGTGCACCAGGCCTCTAGTAAAATATATCTATGTCTATCTATCTCTCTCTCTATATATATATAAATGTAGGGCCCTTTGATGAAGATTTATTAAAAGATTTCAAGATAACAATAGGAGGGCATTCATCCAAATCAGAGGCTCCTTAACACGGGCCCTGAGTGACTGCAACCACAGCCCATAATATGGCCCTGACTATTCTAAGACAGTAACCCCTAAATCCCTTGGCACTTGTCTAGAGGCAACACAAAGAAATAAGTCGACATTTTTAAATTTCCTTTTGCTCTGAATTAGTATCCTTAGATTTGTTGAACTTCAAATGCAGGGAAGCACTTGAGTTTCACCTTTTGTTTGTTCATTTTCCAGGGAAACTTTTGCATAGCCAGAGAGTACTACATTTCACTTTGACCAAGGCACCACTGCTACAGTCTCTCCTTCCAGGGCACCTCTGCAGGTACTGTTCCCTCTTACTGAAATGCCCTTTACCTGTTTCTCATCTGATGAACTTCCATTCAACCACTGGCTGCTCATGCTCCTTATCTGCTAAGAGGCCTTTCCCCACATCTCAGGGTTCACCTAGGCATAGGGCTTCCTCCTGCACTTTAGTGCTAGCTTACCATATCTTAATCTTGTTTGCACGAACATCTCATTCACTGGGCTCTAAACTATTCCAAGGCATCCATATGCTGTCATCTTTTTATTGGCAGAATCTAGCACAGTGCCCGGTCTAAAGGAAGGACTAAAAAATGCTTGTTAACTAAATGGATGGGTAGTCATACATTCTAACATTTTCCACTAAATCAAAAATCATTTCTTATAAAAAAATATTTCTAAAGCCAAGAGATAGCCTAAAATGTGATTCAGTCTTCTGAAATTATTAGATGAGATTGGAAATGAACCTCTAGTGTGCACAAAGGTAGGACACTCTGGAGCCAGAACTGCACTTCTTGGTCTCAAAAATCTAATGAAAGTGCGCTTGACCTCACTCTCCAGAGATGTGTTCAATCCTGCTCAGTGGAGGAATTAACACGTGGAGTTTGAGAGATGCACCCAGAAGGCCTTTCCTAGACTGGTTTCATATGGGAACTTTTATTTTAATTCAAATATCAAAAACTGAGGTGTACAGTCTATTTTCCAGGGCCAATGATCTAGTCTGTGGTTGATTTAGTCCTTTGCGTCTCTCCCTACTTTATGACTTCTGACTCTTCTCATTGCTGCTTTACCATGGGTGGGTAGTGAAATACCTTACAAGCTGAAATTCAAACCAATAAAGTCTGCTTTTTGTAAACTTATGGCTTATCTATTAATTTCATGTACCAAAGCTATCTTTATCCTGGCTGGCACATAAAATTTAAGCATTGGCAGGATATCATATTAGGTATTTTTCTCCATATATTGGTCTGGTCACATTTTGAGAGAGAATTCAAGAAGCTTTTCTGCCCCCATTACAAACTTTGCATATACCTTATCCTTGCAAACTATCTAGGAGGGAAGAAATGTCTGGTGGTTTTTTTTATGGCCAGGCCAAGGAGAAAGGAGAGCTAGTCATTCCCAATGTTTTCACTAAATTGCTGCTTCTCTGTCTTTCTCTCTTCACCTTTGTTTCCTTCTTTCATGAAGCTTGGGGGCTCTCCCTCCCTCTAGGTGCCTTGAGCCCTGTGGACATCACTAATGATCTGGGACAAAGGGTGGCCAGGTCCAGGACTGAATCTTAACAGGCAAAACAATCCTCAACATGTTAGATCAGTGGTTCTCAACCTTCCTAATGCCACGTCCCTTTAATGCAGTTCCTCATGTTGTGGTGACCCCCAACCATAAAATTATTTTCCTTGCTACACCACAACATGAGGAACTGCATTAAAGGGACGTGGCATTAGGAAGGTTGAGAACCACTGTGTTAGATCCATCTTCAGGCAGGTACATTTGCCTACCTGTTCTCAAAGTCAGATCTGGGCTGCCTAAACCAAGCTACTAGTTGTTGAATAGCAGGAAACACATGGAAAAGTCTGGAATGAACCAGAAGCTTTTCACAATGGCAAGGCAACTGTATCCATCTCTTGATTAATAATTCGGTTTTACTTTTAACCTATTAAGGTGGATTCCTTATTCATTCCTTCACTCTGAGCTTTCCCAAATCCACGTCCTATTTGTGTAGATAATTGATTTATTTAGAAGTCTTACCATTTACTCTGGACTCTCAGGATTGGGAGGGAGTTTGACACAGGTTATGTACATAGGCTGTCCCCATCTTATACCTGAGCCCATTTCATCACTACCATGCCTGGGGTGTATATTTTTTTCCCAAAACACTATCAGGGATAGGAAATTAACTGCTACCCAAAGCCACTGACTTAATTCTTGAGTAGCTCCATTAGAAATAGCTCCTTTTCACAAACCAAATGTCTGCTAAAGTCAACATGCCCTTTCAGATTTTAAAGAAATTGTTTTGAATTCTCATGCTTTATGAGGTTAGCCACTCTCCCAAGCCCTTTGCTAATTTTTTACACTTGGGCAGGAGGTTGTTTATAATAGTCTTGGACACCTCAGAGTAAGACCAAATCACTCCATTTATGGATCCTCACTTTTCTATGCTTATTCTCCCTTCTGTTGTCTCCTGTTCCTCCATACCACACAGTCCTCTTCTTCCCCCGGATATCCACTGAGACTGTCTCAAACACAAGGTTGTGTAAGTGTGTGGGGTGTAATATTATAGGAAAATTGGGATAATTGCTGGAGTGCAGCAACCAAACAAATTATAATTGAACATTAGACATTACTATTCTTCAGAGCCTCTCAGCCACCTCACCTGCAGGGACCTCACTCCCTGTTCACTTTTCTGTAGCTGTCACCTCCCACCATGGTGCTTGGCCCTTCTCTTTCAACTCCACATCACTTCAGTCTACTTTTTTTTTTGCTTATATTCCAAATCCCAGTTAACTTTTTCTGTAGACAAATTTGGTGCTGCCTTTGTCTTCTACTAGAACTTGACCTTAGAACCTTGCATCCCACACTAACAGCAGTTTATCAATGTTTTCCCGAAGATAGTCCACTGCCTGAGAGTCTTGTGCCAGATGTTACCATTCCCGCGAAATCACCTAAAGTCCAGCTCTGACTCCCGTTGCTTCTATCCACTTCATTGCAACTTGCTCTCTCTTGCTCTGGGGTCACTGACTGAAAGAATGCAGATCACCTCATAAGGAACTGTGACACCAGTCAGTCTACCTTCTAAGGCCACATTCCTCAGCTCTGAAATGGTGATAATGATACTATTTGAAGGATTTGTGTCAGAACTTGATTGAATAATACACAGTATCTAGCACATAGTGGACACTCGGCATATGTTATTTTCTTCAGTTAAAATAAAATAAAATTGAGAGCAGGCTTGAAATCATCAAAACAGACAAAACCATTTAAGCCATGAAAACAAAATGAAATCTAGCTTAGTACTTGCAATAAGCAGAAGCACAACTTCACTCAGGTTGCTTCTTGTAAATGCCTCTGATAATGATAAAAGAGGCTTAAGTCATCTTCTTTAAATGGTATAAGATAATCATTTTTAACGAATCCCCTGCCTTCTGGAAACCCATGTTGAAATAACCAATCACTGTAAAGGTTAAACAACTTCCTCACTTTATAAGCCATCTTGTAAAATCATGCCTCTGAGCTTCATTCCCCTTTTTGTTTGACGTATCCCTGTTGGAGAACATTTTGTCTCTCACTTAACAAAATATTGACATCGAGTGCAACATTAAATTTTCCTTAACACATTCCTCGACCCCACCACCACCCCAGTCTCAGTCTTCAGTACTGTTGTGACTGAAGCTTCCCCAGCCTGATGGACCTGTTTGCATTGACCTCTGACCCCTCCTACTTGATACCTGGTTCTCCTGGGTATTGAAGCTGGTCCCCGCTTTTGTCTCCAGCTTTCATTACTCTATGCTCCCCAAAGTCTGGAATCACTCAGTGTTCCCAAACTTATTCTTGCTCATGTCTGGAGTCTTGCAATGCTATTGTCTACCTTTCTGCATGAACAGCTTCTATTCAGCTCTCACTCAAACACCACGCTCTCTTTCAGAAAGCCACCCCTGATCTCTCCAGACTGAGCTGAATTTTACCACTGTCTGCTCCTTTAGTTCCCTATGATTATCCATAAGACATTCCCCAGCACACTGTTGCACTATCCCTGGTGACTAGGCTATACTACAGACTGTAAGCTTTCTGAGACAGAGGGATACTCATTCAAGTTTTATTCAGCATATAGCAACCCTTCTAAGGATGTTTGCAGTTGAGTAAATGCACATTGTCTCCCCTTCATGTTGAGGACTCCCAGTTCTGACAGTACAGACAATAAGCACTACGTTTTAATTGCTTAAAAACCATTTCCTTCCCCCTTGCCATCATCTCACCCCAAGCACATATACATTACCAGAGAATGTGTTTCTCTGAGCAATAAGAATTACTGAAGAATGAGAAAATATAAGAGCTCTATTTTACTTACCTTTAATAAAAGAATTGTGTAACTTGGGTGAGATCTCTAGGGTTTAATAAGTGCAGGTAAAGAACAATAAACTGTAAAAAAAATCTGGCGAATGAGAATCAGATGACCTAGTTAAGTGGCACTTGACAACTGATAGACAACTGTGGAAAGAGGGGACCATATTTAAAGAAATTTCTTGTGGAAAAGACAAAATTTATGAACACAAAAAGTAATGAAGGCTTTTACATTCATGCACACAATGTAATGTATTATCTTTGTTGTACTCTCTCAGTTAAAAAGTGCTGGAATTTGCAGAAAGAAAATAAATTTCTCATCTTGCTCCTCCCTTTGTTTGCCTATATGATTCCAACTAACTTGGAAGGAGTGTCAGTAATTATTGGTATTAAGTTTTAGATTATAGATATGACTGAGCTGTCTTACCCCTGTAGTTCTCAGATCAAGATCAGAAATTTCCAAATAGCGTTAGAGCTGCTGAGATCACTGTGAAGATGCAGAAGAGCAGAGATAACTGAAGGAAATACTGATGGTTATACCTCCTTTCTGGCATCTCAAAGGTAGACCCTCAATTCCCCTGAAAAGACAATAATTAGAGATATCATGATAGCTCTCACAACCCAAATCTTACTAACATACAATATTTAAAAATTTTAGATGAACAGATAAAATAGAGTGGAATATATCCTCTGTTTGGTGCTAAACAATGTTGTATTAAATATATCACATTTCAGTCATAAGCCTTTAAATGCAAAATGGTAGTAACCAAGTTGGTATTAAGTGAGGATGATTATTTTTATGATTTATTGACCTACCATATAGGTTATATGAATCCCAAACTAATGTAGCCTCTGATGAGGTTGGAATCCCAAGGAGGAGGTTAACATCTGCTCCGCCAGGCAGATGGCCCAGGATGCGCACTTGGTTCAGACTTGGGCATTCCTTTGGCGGAGAGAAAGCCATATGATTTCATCTCGGAGAGTAATGCTAAGAGAAAGCATCACATTTGAGCTGCTTGAAGAGCCTGTTTTATAAGCAGTTTCAGGCAAATTATTTGTCTTTTGAGTCTCATATTTTCATTGCACAATGGGTATAACAATGGTTACTGGTATTCATTAGTAAACAGGTCTGGCTATTGTAACAAAAGTCAAAATATTGTGGCTTAAAAGAGGCAGGCATTTATTTCTCTCTCATGACACAATCTGAACATCACAGTGCAGAGCCCAGAGGGCAGTTTGACTGTTTTGAGGCCGTTCTGCTCCTATTCTGTTTTGCATCTTCAACATTCAGCTTTCATCTCAGGGCTAAACTGTCTCTTTCCAACTGTTGCCTTCACGTCCACATTCCAGCCAGTGGGAAAAGAGATAAAGGGGAGGACATAATCCTACCTTTTAAAGGGCTTGAACTGCAAGTTGTTTATATACCTTCTGCTCACACCCTGTTGGCAAACATGGAGTCACGTGGCCACATAAATCTGTAAGACAAACTAGAAGAAGGGGTCTTTACCTGGGATGCCATGCACCCTGTCAAAATTCAAGACTTAACTTGCTAACAAAGAGAAGGAGAACACATACTTCAGGTCAGCTAGCAATGACCCATAGCATTATTTGTAATCTGCTAAAATACAGTGGTACCTCGAGATACGAGTGCCCTAACATATGAGATTTTTTGAGATACGAGCTGTGGAGTAAGTGGTTTTTGCTTTTAAATACGAGCAACATTTGAGATAGGAGTAATTGCGCGGATCGGCGGGCTACACATAACCTACCAGTTTACCATGACTCGAGCATCTCATAGTTTCCCATGCCTCAAGGTTACGGAACGAGGTACCACTGTAATACATAGAACACTTGACATAAAGTCAATGTTCAATTGGTATAGCATGTTTTTATTATAATAAGCAAACATTTAAATCAGTGCATTTGATTTTGTTCTTGATAAAAAGACAAAAGTAAAGTGTGTGTATAGCTCCACATAGAGACTCACAACGTGAGTCAGATTAAGCAGGAGTGAGTTTTGGTGATAGAGTGACTCACTGCCTTGGCCTCCTCACCATTCTCCATTTTAGGTAGTGAAGCCTTCATTGTGGGCTCAGGCTCCCCCACTTCCTACAACCAATTCTAATCAGGTTATCAGTCATCTAACAGCTCTATATTCAGAATGTGGAGTGTCTTGGATAAATCAAAATTGCTGCCCTCCTTTAATGTTCAATTCATTCTTTTCATTCATACATCTGAGCTCCTGTCGCCTTTCTTCCCATTCTTCATTGGTCCAACTCTACCTCATAATCAAGCCTACTCAGCGTATTACACAGGGATTGTTATCTACAACCCTGTGCTCACTTGCTATACCATTAACATTTCCTTTAATGCAGAGATTCCCCTCCCTGCCCCAAGAAAAGAACAGGGTAGAGAAAGAAAGGGAAGGAGAGGGGAGGAAAGACAATCAGAAACTGAGTCTGTAGGAAAATGTGCCAGAGAGAGAGATGTATCCAGTAGAAACCAAGATAACAAGAACACATATATGGCCATGGGATTCTACAGTAAGCGGTTATGTGGCAGTGCTCCATAAAATGCAGATCACAAATACAGGAAAACATAGGACCAGTCTTATTATATTTGGGGGAAGGACTGCGGGTGGTCGCAAGGGTGAGGAGGCTGATTCATGCATCATCATTTGCTCAAATGATTCTCACATTTAGCAGCATAGCCAAGAAGTACATACCCACAAAGCTGAGTGAAAAATTGCTGGGCCACGTGGCAAAGTAGCTTTCTAATATTTTTCACAGACAACTGAGAACATTTCTAATTAATCCGTGGAGGGGTCCCCGGTGGATGTGCAAAAGAATAACATTTTACAATAGGTGTTTTTGGCTTTCTCTGTCAATGTGCAATAGAACAGTACTCAAGGGGAGAAATCTCACATACTAGCAGATGAAACAAGAACCCAGATAATTTAACAGGAGAGCTCCAAGGGCTCATATTGGCCACCCAAACATGATGCATTATAGTTGAGAAGCTATGGACCTACTAGCCTGGGTGGTCAGATTAGGGCTCCTGTCCTGTGAACTTTGTCAGGGGCTCTCTGACATCAGAGGAATCTGTTATTCTGAAAAGAAAATATCTCTTTTGGGAAATGATTAATATGTTATTAAAATGTTTTTATAAAAAACTTATTTCACCATCTTAAGTCTTTATAAGACTTAAGATGGTGAAATAAATTCTAAGTATATAAATAACTTGTATCATGGCCACATTCCTGAGGAGTTTGCTGAGTGACAAAATTACTTCAAACAAATGTTTAGTTGGGGATGCACATTTTATAAGGGGCTTTAGGGGAACTGTTTATTCAAGAATTCAGGAGACTGTTGACTTCTGGGAATGAGGAACATCCTATGCTTAATGAATGGAATGGAGAATGAGATACATGTTTAGAAAATAGCCTTCATATCTGAGTGAAATAATCCGGACCCACTAGATAGAAGAGATGCTCCTTTTAAGTGAAGGGCTGCTCTGTTTGATTCAGGACACACTGGCAGGGATCAGGGTGCAGGAGAGCAGGAGAGCAGCAGACAGACCTTCCCATCAGCAATTAAAACAGGTGGGAACTGGCAGGTGGGTGGGGGCTTTGCAGGCAGAAATTTATGGTGAAAAATGCACTGCACAAAGATTCTGAGGACCTGGGTTCCAGTCCCAGCTCTGCCACCTGAGCTTGGCCCATCCCCTCTCTGGATGAGCCTCGGTTTCCTCCTCTGTAAGGGAGAGGGTTGCACTATACCTTCGCCAGCTCCAAAATCCTCTTTTCCAGGGACCACTACTCAAATGCCTACAGCAGGAGTTTCCAGTCAAGGCATTGTGGCCTCCCAGGGGACACTTGGCAATGCCACACTGGCTGTCACAAAGAAGAGAAGTGCTACTGCTACTGCCATTGGGTATGTAAAAGACAGAGATACTACTTAACGTCTAAAAATACAAAGGACAGCCCCAACAACAAAGGATTACCTGGACTCAAATGTCAACAGTGCCAAGGTTGAAAAACAGTGAAAGAACAATACAATGATGCACTCATTTCAGCCAATTATTGTCTTGAATCTGAATATCTTGATTTTTATGTACAACTATAGGCCCAGTGCACAGATTTGTGCACCAGTGGGACCCAGCCAGGCCAGCCCCAATTGGGGTGGATCAGAGTTGAGCCTGTTGGGAGGAGGAGATGGCAGGATGTTGGCCAGCTGGCCTGCCCTGATCAGCTGGGGGAAGTGGCCATGGGTGATTGGCCAATAGGCTTCACCCTTGATTGGGGTTGGGGAGCCAATTGGAGTGGGGCTGGCCATGGGGAGGGGCTGTGGGCAGTGGGCCAGCTGGCTCCACCCCCAAATGTGGTGGAAAGTGCCTATTGGGGGCCAGTGGTCTGGGGGAGTGGCCATGGGTAGTTGGCTGACTGGCCCTGCCCTTGATGGGATGGGGGGAGGCCAATCTAGGCTGGGGCTGGGTGGTTGGAGGGCTTGCGGGAGGATGGCTGAGCAGCCCCACTCTTTATTGGGGTGGGGGGTGTGTTCAGGTGTGGCCAGGCGGAGGGGCTACAGGCCTATCATAGCAGTGCAGAATGATCAGGGGCAGGGTTGGCCAGGGGGGAAAGGAGGGGGCATTTGGTTGGAGGCCAGCTCTTGATTGGGATGGGAGAGTCCAATCAGGGGCAGGCTGGCAGGGAGGGAGTGCCATGAGGTTGACCAGCCTTCCCTACACCCTGATTGGCTGGTTCATTGGCCACAGTGGGCATCATAGCGACTGGCTGTTATGGTTGTTATGGCCATTACAGTCACTGGCATATATATATATACATATACACAAAATTTAAAATATAATAACATGTCCTTTTTTTTTCTTTTTTTTTTTTACCAAATAAAACAGGGCTTTCATACAAATCCTGTCTACAGGCTGTCAATTTGTGAAATGTTATTTAACTATATACTGTCAAGTAATTAGCATAGTTTAGCTGAAAGCGCAGTCTTTCATCTGTATCTGGTTATCTAAGTCAGAGCTAAGCAGGGCAAGGTTCATCCATGTGTGCACTCAGACATGTGTGTGATATAATGGAAGAATGCTAGATGAGGTGTCCAGAGACATTGCACCTGTGTAACTTTGGGGTAGAAATCAGTAAAATTTCCAAATAGCAGGGTCCCCATTTTGTAGGAGCATATCAATTTCCTTGCTGTCTACTGCTCAAAATTATGACAAAATAGTAGTATCTTGGCACTAAAAGTAAGTTTAGAAATCACCTAATACATGATTATACCCTTAAAAGTGCTATGGCTTGGCCTTTGAACTCACTCAATAAGAGGAACAGGGCTTAAAAGCCAGGTGTTGTACTCTAAAGGAAGTGAGAGGAAGGAAGGTGGTATGGGGAGAGTGGCAGATGCGTCTCCCAGACACAGTCTTCCAGATGTTGGCCATCAATGTTTGGTTTTCCAGATGTGCCTGAGCAGCACCAGATGCAATACAAGGACTAAATGAGAAGGGATGTGAAAGCATGCTCGTGCCTATAAACTCTTAACCTGTGCCCCAAATGTAAGGTTGGTGTTGGTATTAATTTTTTTCTGATGTATGACCATAGACAGCTTTCTGGCTAAAGGCTAGGCAAATGCCTGATGTCGGCCACAGGGATGCCAGAGCCAAAGCATGTGATGGCTCAGCAGACACAACCACTTCTAGAAAAATGGTGCATAGATGAGTTTCACGGAAGTGGCTGCTGAAAGGGCCTACTGCTAAAATGCCTAAGGTTAGAAAGTGAGGGAAGTTTGCCATTATGCATTCATAAATCTCCAAGACTAACCCTGGTTTATAGGCATCAAAAACTCTGCCCACCTCCATGCCACCCTAATGCAGAACGTACCCTTGTTAATGCTAGCTCTCCTGGGTGTGACCAGGCAGGGTCTGAGCCCACAGTAAGCTCTGATGAGGACACGCCAACTGCTACCTTGCTCTCCAGCTTCATGTTCTTAGATCCAGTCATCTTTCCTTAGCATGCTCTTTTGGGTTACAAGGGAGATGCCCAGATTTTTGCATGAGCATTCAGAGTTTTTTTTTTCTTTCCCTAAATGGCATGCCTGCTTAGTGCTAGAATGTTTCCGAAGTCCACTGTGAACATCGCTACCTGCTGCGCTGTCTGTACAGCAAGTGAGATGGAACCTGCTGCTGCTGCAGCCAGCCATTGCCGTGGACTCAACCCAACAAGTTGCACCCTCCTTAGTGCAATGCTGGAGTTTTCAGGCACTTACACGAGGCAGTTATAACTGCATATTTGCCTTAGAACCAGTGTGGCATGCTTATTCTTCTATTAGCAAGACACTGTGTTTTTTGAAACGTGTGTACTTCCCTTTCTTTAAAGCTCAGCTGGCCCTTACCTCCCTATAGGCTTTCCAGACAATATCTTTACCCTCTGGTTTTCCTCTATTCATAATGTAAAAAATAAGTATACCATGAATATTAATTGTTATACTTATATTAATATACTGATTGTTGATCTAGTAATAAGGTCAATATATTGGTTATTATATTACTGTTATTATCACAAAGGGAGTGGGAGGAAACTTTGGGAGGTGGAGGATATGTTTATGGCCTTGAAAGTGGTGATGGTTTTATGAGTATATACCTATCCCTGAATTCATCCAGTTGTATATATTAAATATGTACATTTTTTTACATGCCAATCATACCTCTAGTGGTTTTTAAAAAAGACCAAAATGGCAAAGCTATCATTAGGAGTGGGACCCATCGTATGTTCAACCACCAGACTTTTGACCATGTCCTTTTCTATGAGCCCTTTGAAGAAGTGGCACGGACACACCAGGAAAGAGAGGGAGTGCAATAAGTGTGATTTAGAAACAGAGATAAACTTAAATTCCCTCTCTCCTTTCCTAAATGTACCACAGGGAGGTGACTCTAAATGGGAGAAAAACCTGACCCCTGGGTTATATATGGGAAAGTCACAGCTGCCTTCAAAACACAATTATGTTTTCTTTGCATTTTAGAGAAAGAGCCCCTCTATTTCATCTGCATTTTAAAAATAAACTAACATCCATACTAACCATTGGCCACATAAGGGATGCTCCGTGATATTTTTTTTGTTTTTTCGTTTTTCCTTTTTCGGTGATTCTTTAATCACAGTGTATTACATAGCTGCTTCATTTTTCTAAATTGTTTCTATAAATAATTTACTGAGTTGTGCAACATGCAGATGACACATGGAAATCAGAACCACGGCTTTTATAGAAACCACGTATTTTGCCTGTAAATTGCCTCCAAATGGCTTGGAAAAGAAACTTGCTTTATACACTTTCAACCAAGAGGAGCTACCTGAGAGCCCTTATAGTTACTATTCAGTGGGGCCTATTTCTGTGCTCCTCCATCACACCTTTCGGATGGGACTATGTCAGCTGGTGTCTTTTCTGAAAAATCCCACCGAATTGCAAAAGAATTTAGACTTCTTGATAAAAAGATAGAAGAAGGCAGTACAAAAGGCAACTGTTAGGAAGAAATCTGGAGCATTCTAAAAGTCATTGTAATTAAAACACAGCAGTTTTTAATTATCCTAAAGGGAAAATAATTATACGTAAGGCTCAAAAACACTAATGTGGTTACCCAAGGCCCTGCCACATTACTTCAAATTGACTTGGACAGATATGATATCCTCAGATGGACTTAACTCTAGATGGAAGGCTTAAAACAAAAGAAAATGCAGTATAATTAGGTGGAAAAAGTAGTGGGTTTGGAGTCACTGGTGTATGGTCGGCCTGCCATTGACTAACCGATTGACCTTTGGCAATTCATGGAACTTCTCTGTGACTCAAATTTTGAAACTGCAAAACAGGATACTACCACTTAACCTTGGGCTGAAAGAATGTGTGTGAAGGTTATTTCTGTTTACAAATGCTGCCCTCCACACCCCCCTACTTGCCTCTGTTTCTCCTCTCTCCACACAGTGAGAGACAACCTCCCGCCTAACTTCTCTACCAGCCACCGGCTTCATTTTAAATTTTACATTGAAATTCTCCCTTGGCATAAGCTCATAATTTACATGTGTTTGAGTTTTCAAATATTTCCTAAAGTCAGCATTCGAAACCATATTTTTAAATTCATCCATTAGTATATCTTTTAAATTACACTTCACATTCAGGAAAGGGATGTTCCTTCATCACCCCTCTGCTCTTTAGTTGCATTGCACTCCTTTGACTCCTATTAGCCAATCCTCATTCACTGCTCAGGTTCTTGGTGTAAGTGAAGCGGCAAGCATAAAGGGGCTTATGGAAGTATTCCTTTGACAGAGCTACTCACCTCTATGATGGCTTAGAAACATTCCCCCAACTTCCCTGGAACAATGATTGTAATTATGATTCAGGAGGAGTTCTCAGACGTGGCTGCGTATTAGTCACCCAGGAAACCAGTTTGAAATGAAAAGTTCTGGTCCTCTGCAGAAGATTCTGACCTGGATAGTTTAGGCAGGGCACGGGATACCTGCGGCTTTAACAAGCGCCCCGGGGATTCTGAGGCAGGTGGCCCACAGGTATCCCTCCTGAAATTTCACTGGAGATTATTTCCCCAATTCCAAGAGGGCTCTGGAGTTCTGAATCCTTGTGGTTTAAAAAGGAATATTTTATAAAGAGACATATTAGCCAAAGACTTTTTATATTAAAAACTGTGATGACATATGTTATCAAAGCCCAGCCTTGAGTTTGGATGTTAATTTTTTCACTTGTGTGTCTTAGAGAGTTCATCTTACTTTGCAAATATGTAGCAGCATAATACCAGAAGCCACTCCAAGGAGGTACTATAAAAATGAAATGCATGTAAAAAAGACAAATAATGACATAACTTAGTCATAAAAAGTAGGAGAGAAACATTAATAATTACTTCTTTAGCACTGATAATTTAAAAAACTAGATTGTTCAACTAAATGAAACTAAGTTGAGGCCAGATTGCCCACAGATTTCTTTTCCATTAGAGTGTTTCCAACCACATGCAGTGTGAGGGATGTGTTTGTCAGCACTCAATGGCACATCTAGGCCAGAGGCAAGCAAAGGTGCAACCATGAAACAGCGATGATTGAATAGCAGCTATCTGGCATTAATAGTTATTCAATAAAATCTGCATTTAATTTAGTACAAAGAATTGCTACTAAGTATAAATACAATGTGCCCGCAAATTTTTTTTTCTTATTATCCTAATTCATTTCAAAAAACCCTGACCCATTTTGCAAAAGAAATAAAATTACTGCCTGAGCTGTGTGGCTCAGTGGTTGAGCATCGACCTATGAGCCAGGAGATAAGGCTTGATTCCCAGTTGGGGCACATGCAGGTTTGATCCCCAGTGTGAGGTGTGCACCATTGATGTTTCTGTATCTCTCTCTCACCCTTCTTCTCTGAAATCAATGAAAATATATATTTTTTAAAAAGAAATTACTAGTTACACATGGGCTGGAAATGAATTTTGTGATTTTTCCTGTTATTTGGAAATCATCTTTTTAAAATATATTTTATTGATTTTTTTACAGAGAGGAAGGGAGAGGGATAGAAAGTTTGTGACATCAATGAGAGAGACATTGATCAGCTGCCTCCTGCACACCTCTTACTGGCGATGTGCCCGAAACCAAGGTACATGCCCTTGATCGGAATCAAACCTGGGACCTTTCAGTCCCCAGGGACCGACACTCTATCCACTGAGCCAAACCGGTTTTGGCTGGAAATGATTTTTTATTATGTCAAGTTGACTACAGCTACAGTTATTATAAATTTATTCTGTCTATATTTTGGAATTTAGTGAAAGACCAGCTGAAGAATATAGTGCCAGCTAAAATCTTTCTCTCTATTCTCCTACCCCTTCAAATGGATGGATATATATATATATATATATATATATATATATATATATATATAGACTTATTATACTAGTACAGACTGAATACATAATAATGTATAACATATACACATGTGTGAGTGTGTGTGTGTGTGTGTGTGTGTGAGCATGCACCATTCTCAGTTAAGAAATTTTTTGATAAAAGAAAATGTTTTCAGTAAATTTTCCCGACACTGAATGGGTCAACAAAACCTGAGAAATACTTTTATAGCAATCTGAAGGCACATGTTTTATCCTCATCTTTGTATCCCAGGGATCCTGTGTGGGTGCCCACAAACATTGGACACTAAACAATAGCCATTGCTAAGGATGTGATCTCTTTGGACCAGTAAGGTTAGGTATGTCTCAATAAGTTTCTCAAAGAAGTGATAGTGCAAACAGGCCAGGTTTTCTCCGGAGTTTTGTTTTATCTTATCTGGTTATATTAAGATAGATCAGATTATGCTGCAGTAGTTGGAAACTCCCAGATCTTAGTGACTTACACTCCAAAAAAATTTCTTTCCCATTCAACTACATCCATCTGTGGAGATCTTCCAAGGTGACCATCCTTCATGTGGCCGGCCACTTAGTAATGTAGGCTGCTTCCATCTTGTCTCTGGTCTCAACACAAAGACTCTTCCACTCTTACCAGCAGTGTAGGTTTGGGCTGATGGGTCTGGCAGCATAATTAAATGTTTGTCTTGGAGCCACACATCACTATGATCAAAGGCCATTATTAGTACTGGTAGCTCTGCTCCATGGAATTATAATCCCTCCTACATCCCAGAAACAGAGCAGAGCTGGATAGGATAAGTCCAGAAGTCTCTACCATACAGTTCAACGATTTTCAAGGAAATATACAACAGAGTGGTAAGCTTCTTTTAACAGGGGGGAGAATCATTAAAAAAACTTGATTGATTTGTTTATGAAAAAACTATGTAATCATGTATAACAGATTTTAGATGCTGGGTATAAAGAATTCTGAAGCTGATTAAAATGCTATGTTCTAAAATAGATCCAGAGACATGGAAACATGAACAGACTGTGAAATCTCAGAGGGAAGGGGTGGGGAGAGTGGGTGGGAAGAGATTAACCAAAGAATTTATATGCATATATGCATAACCTATGGACACAGACAATAGCGTGGTGAAGGCCTGGGGCGAGTGGCGGGTGTAAGCTAGAAGGGGACAATGGGAGAGAAAAGGAGACATCTGTTAACACTTTCAACAGCAAGATAAAACATAAAATAAAACACATTGTTCTGAAGCAAATTTTATTCTGTCACTAAATATGTGGTATCAATCATTGAGAGTCTGATTAAAGAGATTTTTCCTTGCTTTTGATCATATGCATTTTTTTTTAGTGACTTCTTAAGAAAAATACAATATAATGTAATTATTTAAATTCATGCTAAGCCAAAGCTTGAAGTGTGCAGTAAAGTTATAGTTTCTGGCCATCCCAAAATCTCTTTAAAAGTGTTGCTAGAATTGAGGTGTTTCTCTGAGAGTTCTTTAAAATCAATTTTCTTTGGCATTTTTTCAACACTGGATGGCAGCTGGATTTAAAAATTGACCAATTTCAAGCCTGACATATAAAACTGACACCAAGAATTTAGAACTAACTTGCTAATGTAATAGATGATATTCAGCTTCCTCTTCAGTCACAGAAGTGTGAGGAAACTTACTGGTCCAACCATTGGAGGTGTCTGGGGAGCCGTGAACAATAAGAAAAATCTGTATGAATTTATAAGAAATGGAAGCCAAGCTTCACTTTAATTTTTGTGTGAAATAGTCTTTAATCAGATAATTAATCTTCTTGTTTGGATGTTCTTTAGGATGGTATGAAATACCATCTGCTGTGGGAGAGCTCAAACCTGTTGCCTTTTGGATGTGCTGGACTAGGTGAAGCCCGAATTCCCCTCCAAACCTAGGATTTGATGTGTAGACAGAGCATGCAATTTTGCAATCAGCTGAGCCAGAAGAGGATTTAATATTACATTCAGAACAGTACTCAAATTGTCAAAAAATGTTCAATGAAATAACATTGCAAATCATACACAGCTAAACTAGCTGGCAAAGGCACTATGACAAAACAGAGAAATAAAGCATATGGGACATAGTGTTATTTACATGTTTTCAGAGCTTACGCCCTGGGTGGCTCGCTGTTTACAAGACAGCAGTTTCCACCCTGCCCCTCTGCTTTAGTTTGACACAAGGCCAAGTCCTTCATCTGACTTCATATGACTATGGTCTAGCTCAGATTAGTATTTGTCACCGCTCTTCCCAGCAGTCAGGAATGTAGCAGTCTGGGAGGAGGTGGGGGTAGAGGGAGTGGGGAGACAAGAAGGAGGAGATTAAGGGACCAAGTCTGTTCAAAGCAAGCATACCTGAGACAGTCACAACAGTGAAATATGGAGGCTGCTCACAATTTAACATTTTAGACAAAAGATGAAGGGAAACGCATTTTAGAATTCTCAAAATAGTTACTGCCATGGGGGAGGAGGGAGTCATTCAGCAATGCACCCTCTCTGAAGATGTTTTACAGAATTCGAGCCTCTTACTTAGAAACTAAAGGGACAGCTGGCTGAAAGATGACAGATCACAAATGCTTTTCAAACAAATTAAGTCTTGGTTTAATGGAAGAAAACTGGGCTGGAGATACAAAGGTGGTGGTCTTTAGCACATGGGCAAAGACAGTCATGGAATTAGATGAGAATATAGAGAAAGAATAAAAAAATGAGGACACCAGCCTTGTTGCATTGAAGATTAAGGCCTATATAAAACACTGTATTTTTAGTAATATAGAATTTTTAGGCTTCCCTAGTAGACTACTTAATAAGTACAATAAAGAATATGCATCTCAAATGTGAAGAAATATAGATAAAACATATTTCTGAACATAACAATTTTTCATGTGGGGAACATAATCAAAGCTTTATGTTAAGTAGAATCACTGTGACACTGAAAGAACTGCATTCATATAAAAGTGAAGGCATCTTACCCTTCAATGACTATAGCTGGATTGCTTGGAACCTGCAGAGTTTTCTAAACAATCTGATTTGATATTTCTACCTGGTTTACCCCATTTTATATAACTGCTACCAAAATGCCAGTTTTGATTTGATATAACAGTGTTTCCCATGCTTTTTGAGAAAAAAGGAGGAAATTATAAGAAAAATAAATCTTTATCTAAGGGCCATGAACATAAAAAACATATTTGCTTATAAAATTATAACAGAATTTTAAGAACAGCTCACTGATTCACTAACTAAAATTTTACTAGTTGAATCACTATTTAATTTTTTTAAATCCTTACATAAGGATATGATTTTTTAAATTGATTCTTTTAGAGAGAAAGGGAGGAGGAAAGAGAAAGAGAAAAAGAGAGAGATATATATTGATGTGATAAACATCAATTGGTTGCCTCTAGTATGGCATGTGCCCCAACCTGGGATCAAACCTGCAACCTTTCGGTATAGGGGATACTCCATCAAACTGAGCCACCTGGCCAGAGCTGTTTAAAATTTTTTATAGTTTAAATTAAACATTTACATTTTGGAAGTTATGGGAAGCAGAAAAATAAAGAACACTACAAGAAAAAACATGTTTCTAAAGGTAGTGTTTTCAATGATATGGAGAGGTTACTAACATTTTCAGAAAAGAATGCCTACACAAAAGAGCAAGAGCTCAACATTCATTATGTATATTTTTGCCACAAGGAATTTTCTATAAGCTGTTTCAGTATCAGAGCTGTGTTGGTCAGTGATTTGTACATTCTGTGGCTTCAGTTTTTCCTTTTGAAATCAGCTCCCAGACTTCTGAGAACTGAATGTTTGCCAGGACTGAGTCAAATTTTCCTACCTTTTGAATTAGTCTGTTTCATGATTTCTGTGTGTATTCCAAAAAAACAAGACCAGTTTACATCGCAATTGGGAGGCTATCAGATACTCCTTGGCATCCTTTATCACCAGGACTCTCACATGACATTGCTCTGGACATTCCCTGATCTGACCCACTCCCAAACACCTCTCCTCTCCTCACCCACAACTCCCACTGGATCGCCCACTCTTGATCACAAAACCATATGCATACAATCTCTCCAAATTTTTTTCTTTCCTTCTTGTAATAACTAAACCCGATTAACCAGGACTAGTGAATGCAATATATACTCTAAAGACCACTCTATGGGATGTTATTTTTAATTCTATGGATAGGCACCTCTTGGCACCCTAAGAAATTATTTCATATGTAATTTTTCCATATGTTTTCATACTTTCACTCTTAGAGGATCTTATAATTTGGGTAGTACATTTCTATCAATTTAGTAGCATTCTAGTAGCTACAATTTTACTGACTGTTATTCTAGTAGCTTTCTGAAATGTGAAATTCATTTCAGTGTTCAAATGTTTTATTGATTCATAGAAGACTGGTTACTGTTTTATGAGAGTTCTTTTATGAGAATACTATTTGAGTTCGTATAGGACTTCAGTTAGAAACACAGCAGTCTTAGTCATTCCTTTAAATAAGTAGTCAGAACTATTAGCTGGAGATTAGTTGAGTTATAAAGAGGTGCAATGGTTGATTAATCCAATTATTTGTAAACTCAGTCATATACTAAGTCTACATCACAGGCTAGATACAGTAAATTGCCTTTAGGATACAATAATTAAACCAAATGTAGGCTCTTCCTTCAGGATGAGATATATCTAAACAAGAACACAAAGTATTAATTATAAATGATAATTAACACAAGATATTAAATTCCATAAGTACTCCATAGAAAAATCCCAGTATGTAATCCCTGCGGAAGGCGGAGAGGGAATATAAAGACAAGTAACTTGTTGAGAATGGATGCTTCAGGGAAAAAGAAAACAAAACTAGACAAGAGCAAAGAAAATTTTACCATCTATTTTTCTTCTATTTACATGTACCAATGATTTATGCCCACGTATTCCCTGTATTATGGTCATTTGGGTGTATGAAATGTGTTTGTTTTTCAATTAAGTAAAGGGAACAGTTTTTTTTCTGCCTAGATTTTAAAAAGTTCTGGAAGTCAGTCACAGCTGTAAATTCTCATATATAGTTTCTACCCACTCACTAGGATGCTGGTGGTGATGCCTACATGTAAATGCAGATTCAGAACACACTGGCTTTTTTTAGTCGAGTCTTTGGAAACACAGTGCAGTGTTTAACTGGTTTGTAAACAGAAGACTTGGGCTAAGTGCTTTGATCCAACTCTCCTGTTTCTCTTGGAGTTTTATGTTTTCCAGGTCCTTACATATGTTTTTTTTTTTTCCTAAATTCAGATTTTATTTTTTTGCGAAGAATACCTTTGCAATTTATTGAATGAATAATTACTTTGTTTTTTATTATTTAAAACATAGATAGCATTTCCTGATTCCATTCAGTTTAACTGTCAGATTAAAAATAAAACTATAATTATAGGTACTTGACTAGTGCAGAATAACACCAATCATAAGGACATTGTTCTGGTTTTGATTTCAAAGCAATCTTGAGCAAGACTCCCTTAAATTGGAACATGAGTCAGCATTTAGCAAAGCTGAGTTTAAACCTCTACTCCAGATCCTAAATGACAGAGAACTTCAAACTAGGGCACTGTTTGTTCATAGTTTTAGGTATCTGTGACTTACTTGGCATTGTTAGACAATAGGGGCTTCCGTTCATTTATATTTTTAACATTCCTTAAAATAAATCAGAGTGGTCCCATTTTGGATGTGGATTAGCATCGCAGAGAAAATGAAGAACTTACAAGTGCTGAGTGTCCAGGGATTACGTGTGCTCTGTGCTGGATTGCCTTGGTTAATACTTTTTTGATTGCACGTAATAGAAACTGGCTCTGGCGAGTTTAAGGAGAAAAAGTAAGTGGTGCTGGCATATTAGAAGAATATTTGGTTATCCCATAGAATCCAAGACTCAGGAAAGACAGGGATCAAGAGACTGCTGACCTCAGAGTTCCTTTCTGTCTCCCTAGGGGAACGTAGTTGGAGAGTCCTAGTGTATGACAGGAGGCCCAGTTGGGATCAGACCTTCATCTGTGGATTGGTAAATCAAGGTCAGAGGGGCAGAATTACACTGTTTAACCAGTTGTTTGTGGGCTACCACACCTGTACTTTGTGGGCAATTCCCAGAGAAAGGGGAATTACTGTGAAATGGTAGCCACACCAGCGAGGTCTACCATGTGAGGTATTTTACAGGCTTAATTTAATTTGCACAAAAAGCCTATAAAAGTCACTATTTCCACATCACAAATGAGAAAATTGAGACACAAATTGGTTAGGCAATGGGTCCAATGTTCCACAATTAGCATGTGGCAGACCTAGAATTCCAACTAATCTTATAAGAGGGAGGGGCATATTCTTCTCTTAAGAGATTCATGTGATAAGACTACATGAGATAGAAACTTGGAGATATTTTCTCCTGGAGAAAATATTAGATATCTCCAGAGTACTAGAAAGAGTAAAACTGAGTGTTGAAAGCTCTGGGGTTGAATCCCAGCTCCACCCTATCATCATGGGCAAGTAAACATCTAATCATCTCCACTCATAAATGCTGAAATATCTAATAGGCTATTTTAACTTCATAGGGTTGTTGAGACAACATGTGAAAATACTTGGCACAAAGCAGATACTCATTTTTTTTGGTGGGGGAAATAACTTTTCTATTAATGAATCCTCAAGCATGCTACCAAAAAACAAGTCACAATTTGAGACTGGCTTTCTCACTCAAAAAACTGAATGGCTTCTTTACCTAAACTTAACAGTAGGAAATGCTACATACAAAGAGGTAAGAAAATCATACAATAGGCAAAGAAAGTTTTATATTCAAAACATTTGACTACTTTGCTTTAAGACTTTGAAGGAAAAAACTCCCATTGCAGGAAAAAACTCTTACCTCTGGTCATAGCATATACTTAGTCACCTAATTCTCTTAGTGAATACTACTTGAGGTGTTCAGATAACCAGAGCAAAAAGTGACTTTAGTTCTGAATATGATAATCCCTGAAAATCAGTGAAACATGAGCTAATTTGGTCTGGAATGATTAATGTATTCAAACATTCTAAGCCCAGATGATAATTCTCAGTTATCTTTAAGGGCAGCTCTGTGGGAAAGCAAGTACTACAGCAATCCAATAGTTTATTATTGTGCTCGGTGGGTGTTCTGCAAATACCCAGAGACTGACTGGTATTAATTTGTTCCAAATTACTTCAGATAACGATTAATCTATGTCAGCAGTGAAGCTGGAAGCTTAAATGGAAGAAGAAAAAAATCTTTCTGTGGTGGCAAGGATGAAAGAGGGGTGTGGACTATTATATTCTCTTGATGTTTCCATTACCTTTGGATCTTAGTTTGTGACCTTCGATGTTTCATTTTCAGATAAATCACATCTGAGTTAAGTTGTAAAATATCCTATCATTTTTAAATTTGATGACAAATAGTCAAGTGGTTTTAAATATGACCATAACATTGTGTTATTGGCTTATTCCAAAATTAAAAGCCTCTCCCATATTTTTTAAAATATATTTTTATTGATTTCAGAGATGGAAGAAGAGGTAGAGATAGAAACATAAATGATGAGAAAGAATCATTGATTGGCTGCTTCCTGCATGCCCTAATTGAGCGAGAAACCGAGGCATGTGTCCTGACTGGGAATTGAACTGCGACCTCTGGTTCATAAGTTGATGCTCAACCACTGAGCCATGCCAGCCAGGTGCCTCTCCTATTTTTTCTATACTGCAATTCAAGTCAGTGGCCTGCTTGCCTTAAATTTGTAAGAGAAAACGTTATTCACATTTAAGATTTTTTGTAACTATTTAGGGCAAGCATGTCAAACTCAAAGGCTAACACGGGCCAAATAAACAAGGTTTAAGTTTATGTGGACCACAAAAAAAAAACAGCTTTAATATTCATAGAAAACTTAGGTTTATTTTGATAGAGACATGCTAAATACAAAGGGCTGAAATAAATGAGTAATTGTTACCATAAAATAATAGACCATTTAAAAAATTAATATTTTTTCTTAAACATGAACTTACCAGACACTAACTTCACAAATTAATAAGCATAACGCAAATAAACCTACTTTTCTTGTTCTCCAAAAGTGAAATATTTCCTGTTGCGCACATCAAACAAGTCAGTCCAAGACTAATGACAGAGCAATCGGCTGTTAAAATATGTGCTGCTAGTATTAGTAGAGAGAAATGGTGCACTTGTGTGTAAGGTGCATATGGGAAATGAATGCAACACGATTATAGTAATCAGTCATTAGTGAATGTTGTAGTTCATTATTCATAATATTACCTAATAATAGACAAACATGCAAATTGACCATACTTCCGCTATGCCCACAGCCTATCAGTGAGTATGCAAATTAACCCAACAAAGATGGTGGTTAATTTGCATACATACCTGGGTCCTGGGAACCTTCTTGGCACCCAGGTCACTCCCAGCCAGCCATTGGAGGGGCCTAGCCTGCAATTGGAGGGGCAGGATGGGGGGCACTTCCCAAGCTTGGGAAGGGGCAGAGCCTGCAACCATATACAGATTATCCAGAAGGTCGGTGCTGGGTTGCCCAGCTGCAGCCTGGCAACCTAACAATGACAGCTCAGGTGGCTGAGACCCAAAAAAGTGAGTCAGGGTCTGATCTGCAGCCTGCGTGGAAGCTGTTGATCAGTGTACTTACCTCTCTCTTTCTAATTTTGCCAGCAGCCAGGCTTTTCTTTCTCTCCCACCTCTTAGCGGGCTGCTGTTAAGTCCCCCCTCTTTGATCAGGCCCAGAGATAGGCTGGGAGATGCTGACTGGCATAGGAACCAACCAATCAGAACCAAAAGGGGGGTGCTGTGGGGAACCAATGGCTGCCTAGGAGGTGAAACTTTTGATGCTGGCATAGGAACCGACCAATCAGAACCAAATTGGCCAGCAGAAGAGGGCAGTTGGGGCAATATAAGGCCTGCAGGAGAGGGTAGTTAGGGGTTATCAGGCTGGCAGGCAGAAGCAGTTAGGGGCAATCAGGCAGGCAGGCAGGTGAGCAGTTAGGAGCTAGTGGTCCCAGATTGTGAGAGAGATGTATGCCAGTTTAGGCCCAATCCTTGGGATCAAGTCTAAAAATAGCAGTCAGACATCCCTCAAGGAGTCCCCAGTTGGAGAGGGTACCGGCTGAGTTGAGGGAATCCCCCCTCAATGCACAAATTTTGTGCACTAGGCCTCTAGTTATATGACAGAATATTACATAATAACAGGATATTATAAAAATTAAGTTTTGAAATTTTATTAAAATGTTTCTTATATACCATTATATTGGTTGGGCAGTAAAAATATTTGTTGTGTTTGTCATGCTTGGTTTAGGGTATATGTTAAAAAAATTATCATCCATGGATATAAAAGTTTGAGTAAGAATATTTTATAAAGGAAGAAAGAATTAACTTAAAAAAGAAAGGCTAAAAAATGACCAAATAAGTTTCTGAAGCTCTTTTTATTACACTAATGAATCCCATAAAATTACAAAGCCCACGAAAGTAGAAGCATTTCAAAAACAAAACAAAATGTTTGCATAATTTTAATGACAACATTTAGTTTTGATGTTAAAAAAACCACCTCATGATTCTGCATTGAAGCACACTGCTCATGAATTAATTAAGCACATCTTGAAATTCTAGGCAAGAATTTCATATCTCTTATATGAATCTGACTTCATGTAAATGATTATGTTACATTCCCTTTCTAGAGATTAAGTTCATGATATGATTCATTTAAAAATGAATTTATCAACAGTGACTTTGAAGAATAGAAACAGGAACTAAGCATATATCGTACACATACCCCTTTAAGTGGTACATTAGATCAAAGTGAAATTAATGTAATAATCTTTAATGTTTTCAACTGTTACCAACAAAAATAGGTCCCACTACAGAAAATAAGTGTGGTAATGTCAGAAGAAGATATTAAAATCTATGCTGTTTTTATCCTTAAAATCAAACAAATGCATGTTACATTCTAGAATCATATCAAGAGTCACTGTCAAGCAATAAGGAAAGATATTTACTACTTCTGCCAAATACAATAGAACAGGCCAGAGGCTATAAGATTTACCTAATTAACTTTGGGTAATGTGGAAATTTTCAATGGCTTTTGAGTCACATTACACATTCTGTTGCTGTTGCTGCTGCTACCAAAATAATAGTAAAGGTAAAGAAGTAAACAAAAGAAAATAAATTAGATCTCTTGATCATTCTAAATGTTGTTTTGGTTTATCCTTGAAGTGGAAATCAATTATCCAAGGCTTGGAAAGAAAACAAAAGCATCTTTGTAATTCACTGCATGTATTATTTGAGAGGTCTAAGGATTTATCCATTGCCAGTGTGGGTTAGCTTGTCATGTCCTCTTTACTCAATGTCAACTGGTTCCGTAGCTATCAAAGCACTTAGCTGTTTCTGAGCACAGGAGAGGAACAGTTCCAAACTGGACAGGCTTCTTTGGCGGATGACTTGATCAAGCTGTCAATTTATTTTTTTTATTTTTTTTTTTAAAGAGAGAGAGAGAGAAAGAAAAAAAATACACTTAGTTGAGGGATAAACAATATTATGTCATTGAAGGTCACTCGAAAAACCATTTCAGATGATGACTTAGAAAATCAAGTAGTGCTTTAAACTTAAGAGACAATGTAGTCACTATTTCTGGGCTATTATCTAAGATAAGATAAATTATTACAATTTCATAGTTGATCTTATTCAGTTATTGAAAAAATACCATAAGTTTGGTTAGAGTGATTTAAAAATATATAAAATAGTATAAAATTCCAGTTCTTAATGAATATACCGATCAAACATCCATGAAAATTATGCAAACAAACAGATGCAAACCACAAAAGAAATATACAGTAGAGAAAAACAGCATAATTGTATCATGTATAGGGAGCAATAAACAATTTTCTGAATTAGAGAAAGTTCTTGGAAAAGGTATACTTTTAAGATTGTTGAAACTTACTGAACTTGGTCTTCCTGCTGAATTAAAATTTTTTAAAAATGTTTCAATAAAAATTAATATAGTAACAGATTTAATAATGAGTCATATATAATAAAGAACTTTCAGAAAGGTAAGGATTATTGAATACATCAAGATAATTTTCTAACTCTTCTTCCCTAAAAAATTTGTTCATGGTGTAAAAATTACCATTAACAACGCAATGAAGAGACTCAAAAGAAAGCCAAATAAATTCCATTTCACAATATATACTTGTGATTTTTATGCAAAAGTTGAAATATCTTTCATACAAATTCCCGCCAACATAAAAGAAAGACAAATCCAAATAAAAATTCTGAAATTACATTTTTATAACCCATTGATATCCAAAAATGACTGAAAAATCTGGAAGATTAAAATTTTGAAGTATCGTAAGAATAAAAAGAATATTACATGTAGTAAAATGCTCATGTAAAATGATTGAACACTTCTAATATTCCCTTAAATGTTAATATTTTGCAAATTTAATATATTTACAAAAGTAGGATTCCTGCTTATCCCCTTTTCTGACTTTATTTCCCTTTCCTCTGAAATGATAGCATTTGGGAAATATACACTTTCTGCTTACAAGTGTCTATTAAACAAGACAGTTCACTACATTAAAATCCCCAGGTAAATGGAGATCTTGCCTGTCTTGCTGACTAGTGTACTCCAGCATACAGAAAACTGTCTGGCACATATTAGACACATAAAATATGTGCTGTGATTGAGTCAATACATATTTAAGCCTAATAGAGCAAGGCAATCTACTATGAAATGATAGATGCACTTTTAATCCTTAAAGGGAAACATATTTAACCTAATCTAAAAGCTATGTAGAAATTAAGTTCAAGTTGTATTTTTTTAAAATATATTTTATTGATTTTTACAGAGAAGAAGAGAGAGGGATAGAGTTAAAAACATCAATGAGAGAGGAACATCGATCAACTGCCTCCTGCACACCCCCTACTGGGGATGTGCCTGAAACTAAGGTACATGCCCTTGACTGGAATCGAACCTGGGACTCTTCAGTCCGCAGGCTCTATCAACTGAGCCAAACTAGTTAAGGCAAAGTTGAAGTTTTAAGTTTTATTTTAATATATGTAAAACAGATTGAAATCTAACTATTTGCAGTTTTAAAAATTATTTTGTATTTGGTCCAAATTCAAATAACAGAGAAGACTGTACCAACACCACCCACTTCCAGTCCACATCCAGTGGTTCCTGTCTACTCTGGGATGTTTTCATGCATTTAAGTCTGTTTTTTTAAAACACATGGTCCAGATCTTATAATCATAACTATGGGAGGAATCATACAATCAGTTAGTTTTATTGTCATTACTGGAAAATTTTCCTATCTCATTCTTAAGAAATTGCTTGACTATCTTCCATGATTTATTTTACTATATTACCACTGACAGACATGTATTTATTGCAATTTCGTCTTGTTTTTAGAGCACCAAAAAAATTTACAACCTTTGTACACTCCCTTCAGAAGATGGACAAGCGTTTCTCTTGGACAGATTTTAAATATGTGGAATTTCTAGGTCATAAGATTTTCATATTTTAAATTGTGATAGATGTTTCTAAATTGTTTTCCAGAATGAGGGTACCAATTAATCAGCTCTATCTACAATGTATAAGAGGACCACTTTGCTCTATTTTCTTCTTTTAAATGCTTGCATAGTTTTTCATTTTATATTTATAATTTTATATATAATAAATATGTTATTTATTTTTAAATTATTATAGACCTTGGATTGTTCCTAAACACCCTTCAACACCAACCTTTGTATATTTATGCTAGCTAATCTTATAGAAATTGTTTGAGCCAAAGAATATGTCATCTACAATGTTACCTCTATTATAAATCAGGTTTCCAAATCAGCATGAATATGTCTTAGGCTCCCTATTCTGTTCCCATAGACAATTCACCTATCCCTACAGAAATACATTACTGCACTTTATAATAAATTTTAATATACCACATTTTAACCATATCATCAAATATTTCAGATGAATGTAAATTAGTGAACACTTATAATAAAGCATAAAATCCAATCAAAGTTCAGGAGCAGATTCTTTGGAGAAACTTTTCTCCTTTGGGAGTATATGGCACAAATTCACAATGTGTCTGGACCTAGCATTCAACCTGTGATTATTGCTTAGTAACAATAATCATCTGGATTTATGCACTCAGAATGAATCTCTGATATTTAAAAAAAGCAAAAACACATATAAAGACAAAACGTTTAAAAGATTTTTATTTAAACACAGTGCACGAAATTTGTGCATGGGGGTGGTGTGCCTCAGCCCAGCCTGCACCCTCTCCAATCTGGGACCCCTAAAGGGATGTCTGATTGCTGGTGGGATTGGGCCTAAACAGGCAGTCTGAAATCCCTCTCACAATACAGGACTGTTAGCTCCCAACCACTTGCCTGCCTGCCCCTAACCATTTCTGCCTGCCAGCCTGATCACTCCCTAACCACTCTCCTGCCAGCCTGACTCCTAACTGCTCCCCTGCTGGCCCAATTCCCCTAACTGCCCTCCTCTGTTGGCCTGGTCACCCCTAACTGCCCTCCCCTGCTGGCCTGGTCACCTCTACCTGCCCTCCCTGGACTCGTCACTCCTAACTGCTCTCCCTTGCAGGCCTGGTCACCCCCAACTTCCCTCCTCTTCAGGCCTGGTCACACCTAACTGCTCTCTCCTGCTGGCCTGGTCACCCCCAAATTCCCTCCCCTGCATGCCTGATTGTCCCCATCTGTCCTCCCTTGCATACCTGGTCTCTCCCAACTGCCCTCCCCTACTGGCCTGATCTCTTTCAACTGCCCTCCCCTGCTGGCCATCTTTTGGAGGCCATATTATGTCTACATGGGTTGGCCATCTTTGACCACATGGGAGCGGTCATCTTGTGTGTTGGAGTGATGGCCAATTTGCATATTACCTCTTTATTATATAGGATACCAAGAGTATCTCTTACTTGTGTTAGGAGTCAACCTAACTTAGTAATGATCAGATGATGGACATATGATTTTGGGTTAGGCAGCTGCAAGGATCACTTCGCTTCTCTCAACATGCCTCCCCGAAATGTCTGATAGTAAGAATCCACTTAATAAACAGGAACTCAATACTTTGAGAAGCAATAAGGTGACACTGAGACTCTGTGATGAGTAAGATAAATTGGGCCATCACAGTGCTGAGCTTCAGATAAGTGGGTCTTTCCTGGGTATAGAAGGGAAGATCATCTGTGAGAGGGACACTTGAGACCTTTCTCTTAAATGGCAAATTCCTCTCCCTGAAACAAGTACATCAAACTGATGTTCTTGGCAAATTATTGAATTTCAACAGTTTCTGTTTTATTAGCCATGACCTTATTATCCTTTATTGAAGCAAGAAGAATTTCAGCAAAATATTCAATTCCTTTTGCCCCTCCAAAAGTGGGTCTTAGTTCTGAATTTGTGGCTTTCATTTCAAAGTGAATCAAAGATTTGTATTCTGTGACTTCATGTTGGCAGTATTATATGGAGAGTAGTGGTGGCAAACATTTTTGGGTATGGGTTTACAATCTCTTCTTAATAGTGTAGCTCTAACTGCTTTGTTTTCCCTTCCATGTTCTGTTGCTTCAGCTGCTATTCAGCTCTTTCAGTTACCTGGAAAAAAAAAAACACTTGGAAATTCTGAAGTCCCTCAAATGGACACTGGAGCTTTATAAATCTTTTCTCCCCTCTTTATCATCTCTTCAATTTTCCAGTATCCTGCTGAAAACAATTTGGACGCATACAACTTGCTAAAAGTTAATAATTATAAACTTAGAGGAAAAAAAGAGCACACAAATTCCCAGTAATTCCCTATCTTAGAATTATCTTTTCATCAGTATTTCATGTCACGGCAAAAGAAAAAGAAAAACAAAACATTTCTAAACCTTTTCTTTTATTCCCTCATTACCAAAACACAATATGATGGGTGGTGAATTTATACTGATCTAAAGAGCTAAATACAAAATCAATTATAAACATTTATGACTTATTTTAATAGGACTGTTTATAACACTGTTTGCATCCCCCAAAATCTGAAACATTGTTTTTGACTATATATATCTTATATGTTATATATACACTAGAAGCATGGTGCACAAAATTCATGCACAGGAGGGGAGGTCCCTCAGCCCGGCCTGCACACTCTCCAATCTGAGACCCCTTAGGAGATGTCTGACTGCTGCTTTAGGCTCAATACCTGTGGGACTAAACTGGCAGTTGGATATCCCTCTCACAATCTGGGACTGCTGACTCCTAACTGCTCGCCTATCTGCCCACCTGATCACCCCTAACCACTCTGTCTGCCTGCTTGATTGCCCCTAACCACCTCTTCCTGCCTGCCTGATAGCCCCTAACCTCCTCTGCCTGCCTGCCTGCCTGCCTGATCGCCCTAACCACATTACCCTGCTGGCCTGATTGCCCCTAACTGCTCTCTCCTACTGGCCTGATTGCTCCTAACCACTCTCCCCTGCCAGCCTGATTGCCCCTAACTGCTCTCCCCTGCTGTCCTGATTGTTTCTTACCTCTCTACCTGCTTGTCTGATCGTCCGTAACCACCTGTGCCCTGGTCTCACCACAGTGGCTTTGTCCAGAAGGACATCTGGAAAACGTCCTGTCTATCCAGTCTAATTAGCATATTACCCTTTTATTAGTATAGATTTGTAGTACTAATTGTGATTTCAATATCTTTTGGACTTCTACAAACAAAGTACACCAAAAGATGTGAAAATATTAGGTTTACTTTTATCAAAGTTCTTTTACACTTATCCTTCTGAAATTTTAAACATGATTATAAAGTGATATAATTTTTCAAAGAAGCTAGAATGGCTATTTGGCAAATCCATGATAGAAAATGACTCATAAATAAATGTTATCAGCTTAGTAATGCATTTTATGGATTCTTTAAAAGTTCTTTCATGGGCATTGAAGAAAGGTCAAGTATCATGATCCAAAACTATGATTATTTAGACAAATTTTCCAGTTAACATCATCCTACTGAGTAAAAAGGATTGTTTACCATTTGATAAGAAATAAAATAATTCTTCAGTCTCTTACTTATTACAACTGTTGTCCTATGAACATTGTTTCTTGGATATGAATGCCTCTTTTTCTGACTTTAACATCCTCCCAAAAAGGAATACACTCAAGCTGTTGTTTCATTTACATACTTGATACTGAAACAATCAACCAGTTGATAATAACAAAGTCAAGACTGTCACTATTCCTGCATTATTGTTCTGAGGCATGGGCAAAAAAAGTATATAATAATATCTTTTTCCTTATAGGTTTACTTTTGCAGACATGCATATGCAACAATTAAAGAACAATTAGGTGCTGACATGTATAGTAATGACTGAGTCCATGAAAGATCAGAGAGTGGGGGAGTTGATGGTGGGAGAGGATAGATGAGAAAACTTCAGAAAACTGAACAGGCTCTTAGAGTATAAAGAACATTTCCTTGGACAAAGAGGAGCAACATGTGAAAGAAATCCTAGGAAACCAGATTAGCAAGAACAGAGACAGAGATGTGGAGGAAGGAGACATTATTTAGACATTGAGGATGGTGACTTGAAAGTCTGCTAAGAGTATTCATACAGCCCAGCTTGTGGTTCAGTGGTTGAGCATCGAACTATGAATTAGGAGGTCATGGTTCAATTCCCTGTCAAAGCACATACCCAGGTTGCAGACTTGATTCCTACTAGGGGATATGTAGGAGGCATCCTATCTCTCTCATCATTGATGTTTCTATCTCTCTCTCCCTCTCCCTTCCACTCTGAAATAATTAAAAACATTAAAGAATATTAAGACATTCTTTCATGTTCCCATTTATTCAATATTTATTTAGTACCTATTATGTGCCAATACCCACTGCCAATACTAAACTGGCAGTCGGACATCCCTCTCATAATATAGGACTGCTCACCCATCTGCCTGCCTGATCATCCCTAACTGCCTCTGCTTGCCTGCCTATTCACCCCTAACTACTCACCTGCCTGCCTGATAGCCCCTAACCCTTCTGCCTGCCTGCCCGCCAGCCCCTAACTACCTCTGCCTCAGCCCCCACCACAGTGGCTTCCTCTGGAAGGATGTTCAGCTGTCTGGTCTAATTAACATATTATGCTTTTATTATTATAGATATTTTAGTTTGAGGACACACGTTAATAGAGATCAGCACTATAGAAAATAAAAAGTAGGGCAAGAGATTTGACAGAGACTGAGGGTCTATCTGTTGGGGAGGATGATTAAAGAAAACCACTGGAGACAGTCATAATGATGAGAACTGTAAGAAGTGAGGGAGGAAAGGCACCATGCAAAAATATTAGGAAAGACAAATTCAAGGCAGATGAAACTGCAAGAGAAAAGTCCAAAATGTGGGTCGGACTTGGCCTGACTGGTTATTGGCAATAAGAAAGAGAATGGAGCAAAATAAGCAAGGAGGGAACTGATGGGAAAGAGGATTGGAGATGTGGATGGAGGCCAGAACATGTAGGACCCTACAGGTTATGGGAAGAGTTCCAGTAACTCATGTTTGAAAATGGTCACACTTATTACTGGGAAAAGCAGACTATAGGAGCACAAGAGTGGAAGAAGAAAACCCAGTGAGAAGACTTTTGGTTGAGGAAAGATGTAATATTAATCAAACTGCTGGCAGTGGAGGCTAACAGTAGGTCAGATTTGGGACATATTTTGAGATAGGACCAACTTAAATTGCTGATGGATTAAAAGTGTGATGAAAAGAGAAATGAAGGTGATTCTTAGAATGAAATATGATGAACTGGAGCTAGAGTGAGTTGGTGAGAGGAAATTAGAGTTTTGTTCTGAACATGGTTAGTTTGCCCCATTCTAATAAACTAGAGGCCTGATACATGAAATTCATGCAAGGGGCTTGGCCCTTGCAGCCCTGGCTGGCCCTCACAGCCCGTTTCATCCGGAATGTCATTCAGCTGTTTGGTCTAATTAGCATATTAGCTCTTTATTATATAGGATATTTCAGAGAGATTGGATTATAAGAACCTGCAATTCAGAGGAGTGATCAGGGCTAGATACAGATTTGGAAATCATCTGCATATAGAAAGCATAGGTGAGATTACCTAGGGAATGAATGTGCATAGAGGAGAAAAGGTGAGACTACCCCTGAAGGCATTCTAATATACGATCTAGCCAAGGAGTATGGGATATGAGGTTTGGCAGGCGATTATGGTAATGGTTGACATATGTCCCACATAAGGATATCTTCAAGTTGTAACCTTCGAACTTATGAATGTGACCTTATTTGGAAATAGGGTCTCTGAAGATGTAATTAAGATGTAATTTCAGATGAGTTTATCATATGAATTAGGGTGGCCTATAAATCTAATCATCGGTATCTTCATAAAAAGAGACCCAGAAACACAGACACAGGGAAGAACATTACATAAGGAAGGAGGCAGAAACTGGAGCAATGTGTCTGTAAACAAAGGAATACAGAGAGAATTTCCAGCAACACCAGAAACTGGAGAGAGGCATGGAACAGATGTGTCCAGAGCCTTCAGAGAGCATAGCCCTGCCAACACCTAGATTTTGGATTTCTAGCCTTCAGAACTTTGAGAGAATAAATTTTGTTGTTTTAAGCTGCCCAGTTTGTGGTACTTTATTACAGCAGCCCTGAGAAATGATGAACAATAATTGTTGAGGTATGTATTTATACACCCCTTCTATGCAGAAGGTGTTTTGTTTAAAATAAATACATAAAATGTTTTTCAGTCAAATAAATTTGGGAAATGCAAGATTAAAAGGTTTCTTTTCTACCTGGCTGGTGCTGCTCAGTGGTTGAGCACTGACTTATGAACCAGGAGGTTTCGGTTTGATTCCTGGTCAGGCCACATACCCAAGTTGTAGGCTTGATCCCCAATAGGGGCATGCAAGCAACAGCCAATCAATAATTTTCATCATTGACGTTTCTACCTCTCTATCACTCTCTTTCCTCTCTGAAATAAATATATCTATCCTATCTAATAAAAGAGAAACATGCAAATTGACCGTACCTCCGCCACACCCTAGCCAAACCCACCAGGAGTGAATATGCAAATTAACCAACCAAGATGGGAGTTAATTTGCATATCCAAGTGCAGAGTGAAGAGTGAAGACAGCATAGAAGGAAGTGAAGTGCTGCAAAAGGGAGTGAAGCTGCGGAGAAGCAAACAAGCGGGGCAGTGGAGAAGGGAGGGAAGCAGACAGGGTAGCAGAGAAAGGAGGGAAGCAAGCAAGACCTTGGAGACCACAGTAGGAAGCCCTATTATAAGAATCTTCCTGCAAATTGGCCTCTAGTATGTGTGTATATATATATATGTATATATATATATATATATATATATATATATATATATATATATATATATATATATATATATTAGAGGCCCATTGCAGGAAAATTTCTTTTCCACAGAACTTCCCAGAGCTTTTGTGCTAAGAAACACTGTGAATTACCAAAATGGTTATACAGTACAGGTAATGTCTATCAGACTTAAAACTTTGGAGTCAAGTGTGCATATGTATGTAAAGCATACTTTGGAAAATGCCCCACAAATCAATTTCTCTTGACAACTCTCTAGATGGAAAACAAATTGTTAATGCTTGGAGAAGACCACACTGCCCTTTATAACAAGTAAATAGAAGAAACTTTGAGAATGCTTAGGCAAACATCTACATTCTACAGTTGTGGCAAGTGGATGCTCCCAGTGGTTAAGAAGCCAAGTTCACAAATCCAGTATGTTCTCCTACATTAAAATATACCTACACACTCCTTAACATGCATAAATCTAAGTTTATATTTGCTTAAGAAACCCTACTATGTATTGTGGCCTTACTGTTTCTGACAATGGAAAGACAAGACATCCCAGGAGGACCAGCAATATGACCAGAAAGGTCAGATATGACTATCCTTACTCTTGCTGTAGACATAAAGCAAGTAGATTATGAACTGATTTTAAAACTTAATATACAAACATAATTGTAATAGCCTGTTTCATTGTATGAAATCACCATATGAAGGGCTGATGGACATGAAAAAGAACAAGTCATTTTTGAGGACTGATTATTTTTATTGTAACATTTAAACATTTTCCCTCTAAATACTACCATCTTTACTTTTCTTCTGTATCCTCAAATTCTGCTTCTCATTATGTAAGCCTCAGAAAATTTAGACTTATTTGTAACATTACTGGTTGCATTAATGGATATTCTACAGTATCTATTCTGTTACTGATACACTAATCATAAAGAGTTTCTCTTTTAAAATAGTCTTGTCTTTATGTTTTTCAGATAAATTTGACTGCAAGAGGGATATATTGTATATAAAAACTGAAGTTTAGCCATGAAATCCCCTCATTGGGAATATAGCTATGCCATAACTGTAAATCATGCTGAAGGAGACTTTGAACCAACTCAGGATAATAGTGTTACATGAAATAGATGTTTAGAATGACTCTGACTAAAAGATTCAGGTAGGGCAGCGGTTTGAACTAATGTGGTGCCAGTTGCCTCAAGCCTGAACTTCAGAATATACAGTCCTAACTGTTTTACCAGAATATTTATAGGCCACCATTCATGTCCCATAAAGACTTTCAATCCAGAGTTCACATATCCTGTTCTCTTTGAGAATACTTTTCAACTCAAAAGTATATTTCAAGTATATCTGACTATCTAGTTTAAAAAAAAAACATATAAAGAAGCTGTGTAACTTCCTAGCATGCACAAGATGAATTACAGATGCTCTTTTTGAGTAAATGAAAAACGGGCATAAAGATTCATAAATTCTATTGGCCACAACTTAAAAAGCAAGTTATTTATTTATTTTTGTCTTGTTTTTTTTTGTTTTAACATGTCTTAGGGTAAGTTAATTTTCTGATTTTGAATCATCTAAAATAAATTCTACATATTTGGGCAGTCCTTCCATTTTATTCCAAACTACCACAGAATCCACTGGGAATGGGAATACACATTTTTGCTCTTAACTAAATTATCTGGGCAGTATAAAGCAATATAGATTCCAGACTCCAATGTGCAAACACACCACCTTGGATACAATCTTATTCGATATTATAAGTTAAGCAATAGCAGTTGGCCAGGAAAGGATTCACTGCAGCACTGAGTCAAGATTTTACTTGCTTGATAGCAGGCACTACTTTTTCTTAAAAATTTTTTTTTTTAATTAATGTATTACATGTATACTTACCTTCCCATTGTCCCACCTCCTTCCCAGGCATACCCTAACCTCCCAGTGTCTTTCTTGTGTGGCTATGCTTACATGCATGCATACAAGTACTTTGGTTGATCTATTTACCCCACCTCGCCCTAACCTTCCTGCTGTAATTTGACAGTCTGTTTGAAGCTTTAGTGTCTCTGTATCTATCTTTTTGTTTATCAGTTTATAATGTTATTAACCACAATGAGTGAAATCATGTGGTATTTCTCTTTCATTGACTGGCTTATTTAACTTAGCATAATGCTCTCCAGTTCCATCCAGGTTGCTGCAAATGGTAAGAATTCCTTCTTTTTTATGGCAGCACAGAATTCCATTGTACAGATGTACCACAGTTTTCTGATCCAATCATCTGCTGATGGGCACCTAGGCTGTTTCCAAATTGTAGCTATTGTGAATTGTGCTGCTATGAACATAGGGGGTGCATAAATCCTTTTTGATTGGTGTTTCTAGTTTCTTAGGATATATTCCTAAGAGTGGGATTGCTGGGTCAAATGGGAGTTCCATTTTTAGTTTTTTGAGGAAACTCCATACTGTTCCCCACAGTGGCTGCGCCAGTCTGCATTCCCACCAGTGCACAAGGGTTCCTTTTTCTCCTCATCTTCACCAACATTTGTCATTTGTTGATTTGTTGATGATTGCCATACTGACAGGTGTGAAATGGTATCATGTTGTCATTTTGATTTGCATCTCTCGGATAATTAGGGGCTTTGAGCATGTTTTCATGCGTCTCTTGGCCTTCCTTCTGTCATCTTTCGAAAAGATTCTATTTAAGTCCGTTGTTCATTTCTTTTATTGGATCATGTATCTTTTTTTTATTAAGTTGTATAAGTTGGCTGTAGATGTTGGAGATCAAACCTTTATCAGTGATAACATTTGCAAATATGTTCTCCCAGACAGTGGGCCTTCTGTTTGTTTTGTTGGTTTCTTTTGCTGTGCAAAAGCTTTTTATTTTGATGTTTATTTTCTCTTTAGTTTATTTTCTCTTTAGTTTCCATTGCCCTTGGAGCAGTATCAGTGAAGAAGTCTTTCGGCATATATCTGAGATTGTGCTGCCTGTGGATTCCTTTAGTATTTTTATGGTTTCCCGTCTTATGTTTAAGTCCTGTATCCATTTGGAGTTTATTTTTGTGTATGGTGTAAATTAGTGGTATAATTTCATTTTTTTGCAATGTATCTGTCCAATTTTCCCAACTCCATTTATTGAAGAGGCTATCTTGGCTCCATTGTATGTTCATGTCTCCTTTGTCAAATATTAATTGAGCATAATAGTTTGAGTCGATTATCTGGATTCTCTATTCTATTCCATTGGTCTATGTGTCTGTTCTTGTGCCAGTACCAGGCTGTTTTGAGAACAGTTGCTTTGTAATATAGCTTGAAATCTGGTATTGAGATCCCACCTACTTTATTCTTCTTTTTCAGGATTGCTGTGGCTATTTGGGATCTTTTTTTGTTCCAGATGAATCTTTGGAGAGTTCTTTCTAGGTCTGAGAAATATGCTTTTGGTATTTTAATGGGTAGTGCATTGAATCTATAGATTGCTTTGGATAGTATAGATATTTTAATGATGTTGAATATCCCAATCCATGACCATGGTATGCTCTTCCATCTGTTTACATTTTCCTCTATCTCTTTTTTCAGTGCCCTGTAGTTTTGTACATATAGGTCTTTTACCTCCTCAGTTAGGTTTATTCCTAGGTATCTTAATTTTTTTTTGGTACGATGGTAAATGGGATTGCTTTTTTAGTCTCTCTTTCTGTAATTTCACTATTAGTGTATAGAAATGCCATAGATTTCTTGGCATTAATTTTGTATCCTGTTACATTGCCCAATTCATTTATTAAGTCTATTAGTTTTTGAATGGAGTCCTCCGTTTTGTTTTTTTTTATGTACAGTATCATGTAATCTGCAAATAAGGATAGCTTTACTTCTTCTTTTCCAATTTGGAAGCCTTTTATTTTTTCTTTTTGACTAATTGCAATGGCTAATACTTCCAGTACTATGTTGAACAGGAGAGGTGAGAGTGGGCATCCCTGTCTTGTTCCTGTTCTTAGGGGAAATGCTTTCACATGGTCATATCAATTGCTGCAGAAAAAGCATTTGACAAAATCCAACACCCTTTCTTGATAAAAACTCTCAGCAAGGTGGGAATAGAAGGATCAAACCTCAACATCATAAAAGCCATATATGATAAACCCATAGCTACCATCATACTCAATGGGCAAAAACTAAAACCATTTCCCCTAAGAACAGGAACAAGACAGGGATGCCCACTCTCACCACTCCTGTTGGACATAGTACTCTGTCTAATATAAGCTTCCATATGTGAAGTATAATGAATGTGAAAAGAATTCTGTTAACAACTGCTTTACTCCTAATTCAGATAATTTCCAAAGAAAATCTAAAAATTCTAAAACACGTTAAAAAGAAAGCTTTAGATGGAGAGAACTTTTAGAAAAAAAAGCAAATTCAGATGGAATTATATTATAGTTGCACAGAAATCTTGCCTTCATGCTAGGATCCAAGGGTTATATGTACCTACTAATACATTCCATGTCTTACTTTCTAGAGTTCAATCACAAGTAAGTAATTTACCTCAAATAAAAGCTGCAATGACTGTGGCAAGGGGACTAACTGATTTTAATATGATACTATACATGAAAATTTTAAGACAATTTGTTACATCCTCCCTAAACATGAACCATCTTTTTGTATGTTATTTTTCTGAGATCTTATTTAATGCAAATATTGCAATATGTAGAATGGTCTTTTGCAAATTAAATTAACATAAAGATTCAAACAAATAGTATTAACAATCTGTTCAATAACATCCTATTGTATTTTTACAAATGTAACTTTTGAAGATTTTAGTAATTCTTTTGTATCCATCGAAGGAATGATATCTGAAAATTACTATCTACCTTCCCCTTTAGTTTTGACCTTCAGTGATATAAATATTATCTTATTCTGGAGTAGAAAAAAATATTATATGACCTCTTGGATTCTTGTCTTCCTGTGCTATCTTAAAATTCTTTAATGACAGACATATTTTTTCCTTGTAAGTTTCAATTTACAAAAACAGGCAACAGAGACTGTCCACAAGGCTTATTCTTGCACTCTCTGCACACATATAGTAAAGCTGATTTATACTGCACAATGAATAATCCTGTAATTCTGGGTTAAATCTGGTCTTTTCTTGTTTTGAATAGTGTTACTAATTCTTGATTGGTTGTGTTTGCTACCTCTGAAGCATAGGTGAACCTCCTTATGTGTTGTACTAGTTATCTATTACTGTGTAACAAATCACCCCAAACCTAGTGGCTTAAAAAACAACAACAAATATTTATTATCTCAGTGTTTGTGGGTCAGGAAACTAGGTGCTGCTTAATTGAGTGCATCTGGCTCATTGTGTTTCCTGAGGGGTTGCAATCAAATTGTTGGCTAGGATGTAGTCAACTTAAAGTTCAACTGGGGAAGAATCTACTTCCAAACTCACTCAGGGGTTGTTGATGGGCCTCAAGATATCCACTTCCGATAGAGCTCATTGGAGTTGCTCTGCAAAGTACCTAATAATATGGCAGCTAACTTCAATTCCCCCAAAGCAAGCAATCTGTGATAAAGAGCAGCACATCAAGAGAGCGAGGGGACACCCAACACAAAGTCACAACCTTTTAGTAACCCTTGTCATTCAGTCCAGCACTAGCTCAAGAAAGGAAATTATATACATGCAGGGAACCATTGGGAAACATCGACTATGTTATCACCTCATTTTTATTTTCTCAAAACTCAATGAATGAGGCCACTGAGACTTAAGAGATGTCATAACTTGCCCAAGTGGCAGGGCCAGGATTCAAGTCCAGGTGTGTAAGACTCCAAACCTATTCACTAAACCACACTACTACAGAGCCTTCTCAGATAATAGCTTCAGTTATGGCTGGGGGCCTTGGCACAATATCTGTTTTGCTATAAATATGTAGAGGTTTCTTACATTTATACACTAGTACAAAAACTTGTCCAGATGCCAAAAGCCCTGTAGATACAGTCAATGAAGCATGTAATTATCTTCTCTTCCTAAAAAGTAGGTTCAGGAAAGTTTCTGTTATATTAACATACAAATGGTTCCCTAAAATGCAAAAGCAGAAAGAAATAAAGGAAAACTGGCATGTTAAATACATCATGACTTAAAGAATCTATAAACATCAGTGGCTATATATAAAAACAATAGACTGCTTCCTTTAAGGTCCATATGAAAAATGGGAAAACATTCATAAAGGCAACGTGTGGTGCAGATCTCACCTTGCGATACCTCTGAAGCTTAGACAGTCATTGCTTGCTTACCTTCACATTTCCACTCTGACAGAACTGGCTAAGTTCACCAGTGTGAGCTGCACCACAGCAGGGATGCATACCTGATTCCCATTAGGAAATCCTCAGGAGCCAAAATTGAACCAATGGAACAAAGCACCATTTACTCAAATGCAAGTTAGTGTGACTACCGTTTTCCCCCTCATTTTAAATAAACACGGTTGCTCTTCCTCATCATTCAGGATTTTATGGTATGTACTTGATCATGGAAGCCTTATAAAAATATCATGTCTGGCACATTTTAAAACAGATTTATTCTACCAAGGGAACCAAGTGGGAAAACACTCTGTCAGTCTTCTAAAAAACCCATTGCTGCCTACCAGCTGGATTAGGAAAGTAAGAAAATCCTAACCTTCCTCCTTCTTATAGGAATAAAGGAGGTGTGCTTTCAATTTAGAAAGCTAAATGTGGCTATTATAGCCTAAAAAAATGGAAATAGCATCTACTCAAATAGAAGAGACTATAAAATAATTAACATTAAACACCTGTCAAACAGAGGACGTTAAGTCAGGGATTATTGGCAAAGCCTTAGAGTTCTCTCCCCAATAGCCATCTTTCATTTCTTATCAATAAAACTCCAGCTTAGTTTTAGAAGCAGTGTGAACATTCTCAAGTCATCATTCTTAAGACTGCCTTGCAGCTAGGGGCACCTCAAGAGATGTGAATGAAAATTACTGGGTAAGGTCTCCAAGAGAGCACCTTAAAAGTGAGATGGACATCACTCCTAATTTTCTTTTTCCTTCGTTTGCATATTTCATTTTTCCTTTCCCCTCCTTCACATATGAGTTCAGTGGAGCTCCAACTGCCATTCTGTAGCCTTAATGAGGTGAGCTAGTGTTAAAGACAGAAAAAGTGCAAATACAGAAGGATCTTCAATCCGTTATGACCTTGAGCACTACACTGTTTACCTTTGGGCTTGCTTATGCCACTGCTATTTCTAGTTTCTCTTACTAGGAGGCCAATGTAAATCCCAGTGATAAACGTACAAACTTTATTCTGTGCATGTCTACTAATACACAGAAACCAAAATTTACTTTTTAGAGTATAAGCTCAAGAACTTGAAAATAAGCTCAGAATGTTAAGTGAATATGATAAAAATTCCAGTTGAGTTGAAAATTTTAATTTTAATTTGGCTGAAAGACAAACATAATGGAATACAATCTCCTGTAGTAGCTTACGAGTATAAGAATAGTAGACAATAAAAATAAAATAATCAGAATGATTAGGTTATGCTGATCATATGAATGTGGGAGTATGCAGGCTATATTGGCGAGTGCTTACTTTTTTTTTTTTCTCTCTGCTACATGGAGTATTTGCATTCACAAACTAGCAAAGTTAAAAAGAAAAAAATGCTTTAAAAAACTCCATATAATTGGGATGGATTTCAAATTGTAGCAATTAATTTTACCTAACCAGACATTTTAGTTTGCAAGTCTGGAAAGAAATAGAAAGTTCTTAAACAAAAATTATAAATATTATTTATAATATATGATACCTGGCAAACTACAATATGAATTTCAGATTAACTCTGATAAGCACACATGACTTTATGGCATGTGTATATTTATATTGAATATCCACCAGTTTCACACTCAATAAATGATGCTCATTCCCCATTCACCATAATTTTTAACAATAGTAGTACATATATTTTAAGCTGCCATAAATCACTTGTCAAAAAAGAGGTATTTCAATGCAGAGTAGGTAGAATCAAAATATTCTGAGCAAGATAGGAAAACTCATCTCAACAATAAAATAACAGCATTGATAGCTAACATTGAAAGTTAACTTTTTATACATCAAGTAATATTTTGACCACTTTACATGTGCTAAATCAGTGGTCGGCAAATCGTGGCTCGCGAGCCACATGCAGCTGGGGAGCTGCGGTTTGCCACTTTGTTGACTAATGAGTTTGTCGACCACTGTGCTAAACCATTTAATTCTTGTAACAACAATCCTATGACCTACTGTATTTGCTTTTTAGGGATCCAAACAAGCAAATGGTTATAAACCACAATTCCTAGGGAATTGATTGTTTTTATGAATTGATAAAAAAAACCCATTTAAAATTCCTATTTCTCATCTATATTTATAGGTAAGAAATGTCCAGAAGAAAATTTGGCAAAGTAACTTAAAATGTTTTATGTAATCAATCTAAAGATATAAAATGCATTAGCTGGTTCTTTGGGTAATCGAAGAACTTACATGCATATATGCATAACTCATGGACACAGACAATAGTGTGATAAAGGCGTGGGAGAGAAGTAGTTATCCATAAGTGTATAGTTGAAATGCCCCTGAAATACCATATGTAGTAACAACACAGGCCTATGACATCTGCTCTTTCTCTTATGCACAGCACCCGAGGACCCAATTCAAGGCATCAAATGCAGCCAATGCATAAAGACTTTTTTTTCTTGTGTTTTAATGTAAACAAATGACATTGTACAAGGGAGTGGAAGCATAAGTAATTTAAATGATGTATGGTAAATCAAATGTAAACTATATATATTTTCTGGTTAACATATTTTGTTGCACCTTTGGCAACTGGTTGTGGGAGCAGTCCCTCCACCTGTGATGTAGGGCCCTACAGAAGAGGCCACTCAGGCTGGGTCTCTGTAGCCAGATGGCAGACTAGACTGAGCCCCAGCGCCTCCTATGGAAAATGGCACAGTCTTTGGCCATTTTTGCCTGTGATTACCAAAATAACAAAAATAAAAACTCTCTGTTCTAACAATTCTTTAGGTTTTCCAGCTGGAGCAGAAGTGTGCAAAGTTGTTGAAGTACATAAGCAGAGTTTTGTCTCAGCTTTAAACAGTACCAGTCCCACTTTCCTTTGATAATTTGCTTCATTCAGCCAATGAAAACTATTATCATATAGAAATTCCATAGGTATGACCTATTCAAATGACTTACCACCTTATTTACTTTATAGGTATTACCACACTTAATTGAAAAACTAAGATAATTTGCCTTGCTGGTGTGGGTCAGTGCTTGAATGTTGACCCATGAACCAAGAGGTCCCAGTTCAATTCCTGGTCAGGGTACATGCTTTGGTTGCAGGTTCAATTCCCAGTAGGGGACATGCAGGAGGCATGTCTTTCATCAAAATTTCTTTCTCTCTCTTGAAAATCAATAAAAACATTAAAAAAAAGGCAGCCTCTTTTCACCTGTAGTCAATTCTGCCAGATGGCTCAAGATTCTAGTTAAAAGAACAACAACAACAACAACAACAACAACAACAACACACACACACACACACACACACACACACACACACACACAATAAAAAGAAAAACGAAGCCAGTTTGTTGATGTAGATCTAGATTTCTCCTAATAAAAAACACGATGGACTTTAAAGTCTTCAGGAATATCAAGAATGTGATCCTGAATATAACCAAATACATTAAAAATATGTGGAATGTAAGTAGATCAAACTAAAACTAGAATCATGTTCTCTGAACACTTGGCTACATGTGGACTTCCCCATGTGGTCCCTCCACATAGGCTAGCTTGAATTTCATCACAGGAGGGCGGACCAATTCCACAAGCAAGAGTTTCAAGAAAAAAAAAAAAGAATTGAACCTGGGACCCTTCAGTCCACAGGTCAATGCTCTTTAAAAAAAAAAAGAAAAAAAGGAAGGAAGGAAGGAAGGAAGGAAGAAAAGAAGGAAGAAAAAAGAGATAGGAGGCAGCCTTATTGCCTTTTATGATCTGGCTTCAAAGTCACATAGTGTCAGATCCACCACATTCTATTTCTTGAGCCCAAGATTCAAGGGGAGAGGAAACAGTCTCTGCTTATTGATAGGGAATAGCTAGAAAATGTTGGACTGGACACACTACTGTGGCCATTTTTGGAAAAAGCAACCTGCCATAGGTCCTAATTATTGCTTAGCAATTGCAATCTCCTGACAGTATTAATCCTATCTCGGGTTCAGATAACTTGTGGGAATAAGTCACACAAGAGGTAATATGGGTCTCTTAATTATAGTCAGGAAGAATGACTTCAATCTTTATGGGACTCAGTCATAGGAAAATGCGAAGTTGAGAAATAACATACATGGAAGAATTAGCAAATAATGATGAAGACAATATATTTCAGGTACAAATTATTTTCCATATTAATCTTATTTTCAGCAAACTGCTTGCTATTGGATTTGCTTTACTTTTTAAAAAGGTAAAACTTCTTTAGAAATGCATCACTCTGTGTCTCCATGGAAAATATATCCTTGCCTACACATAACATTTTTGTCCCCACTGTCTCAGGGTGCCTCTCTCAGCCAGTACAGAACAAAGAGAGAACTGGGAGCATGCACTCACTTTACCTACTGACTTTACATAAATCCCATTCTTAATCCTGTGTGTTTATATTGCTGAGAGTTGAGCAGTATAAAAACTTTCCTAAAGCCTCAATGTAAATGTTTCCCTAATCCTATTAAAGCCACAAAACAGACCCAGCTGGATGCATAGGAAAGTGAGCTGAAGAACTCTCCCTGACCCTGATACTATTGTCAGTCTTGGCTTTGGATTCATGGGTCAGCATTTCCCTCTGAGCATGGCATGGCTCAACTGGGAACCCATCACTCCTGCCTGCTACTACCTAGTACCATGAGCCACATGCGGCTCTTTGCTCCTTGAGTGTGGCTCTTCCACAAAATACAATGGCCTGGGCAAGTCTATTTTGAAGAAGTGGCATTAGAAGAAATTTAAGTTTAAAAAATTTCTCAAAAGAAATTTCAATCGTTGTACTGTTGATATTTAGCTCTGTTGACTAATGCGTTTGCTGACCACTGGCCTAGTACACTCAAGTCAAATCTACTGTTGTGCTCAAAGCTCTGGAGAGGATTTGGAATAAAACTTTTAAAGAATAAGGGTTGAAATACTGGACATATAAAAGATAGACACAAATCCATGGAGCAATCTATTTAAATTGCTTTTCTTTTTTAAAGCTAAGACATAACATATCATATATTTAAAAAAAGAAGTATAAAACAGGAAGCAAAATTTCTCCCATTCCACCTCCCAAAGACAATCAATCACCTTTGTCTTTTACTATTTAAATATATGTTGTAATGCAACATACACAAAGAGATACATCATAAAATGCATTTAGATACCCAGGATAATATGATTCAGAATGTTTTACAATCATATCAACAAATGCAGATAAATATTCTTCTTCTTAATGGATGAAGAGTATTGCATTGTAACATAATTCATTTCACTAGTTCCCTATTGGTGGCCATTAAGGTTGTTTCTAATTTTGAAGATAAAAAAAATAAAATGTTGTGTGAACATGTGACATAGAATGCCAAACAAAAACAGAACTTCAAATTTGATAATGATTTACTGTTCAACTTTCTGTAGTTGCTTAAAGGTCCATTGAAAGAAACTAACAGGTTGTCTAAAGATGTACACATATAAGATGATACTCTTTCATAAAACAGAAGGGTCAGTTAAAATGTGTTGGTAGTAACATTTGGGGCTTGGCCTCTGGATAATGAGACCCTTGGGAAAATATAAGCACTCCTCCTTATTCAGCTCTCAAACTTACCCAACACATTCCAGTTTTCACTTCACCCTGCAATGGAGGCTTTCCATTAGAGGCCAAACTAAAAATTTGGGAGCAAAATTACAATGACTTCCTTTTTGTTTGTTTGTTTGTTTTAAGTAATGTAAAAACATATGACATGAAGTAAAACAAAGAAAAAGTAGGATATGGGAATACCTCTTAATAGGAAAAATCCTTCAAAGCTTTTTTTTTCTTCATACATTAATTCAGAGTAGATAAGAAACTGCCAGTGTAGATTAGCATGGCCTTTGAAGCAGAGAAGAAAGGGGAGATATGAAATCTCTCATAGATATTAGTGAAAACCCCTTCAAATAAAATTACCCAAATGCACGGGCAATGGTAGAACAAAGATTCATTCAGATTCACTTTCCACATCTTCGTCTTGCTAACATTGCATGACTGACTAATGGGCATTCTAGTAAAACCTCAACAGATTGATTGCTGCTGTTGTTTTTAATCATGAACTTTTTCATGTAGTTAAACCCAGTTTCACTCTATTTTAAGAATAAAATAATGGTCTGTCCCTGAAGGCTTTCATATTATGTCAAAGCACATTAATGATGATGTAAAAAGCACTTTGACATGTTTAGCATGAAATACTTCAGTGTTAGAAGACTATTCTTAAAATGCCAGATTGTTCTCTAAGGCATAAAGAAGTCTGTGTACTTATTAAAAGAACATGCTAACATCTCAATTAGTCTTTACAATATATGTTCCTATTACAGGAGAGGGGTTCCTTTCGGGGGAAAGTAGTGATTGGAAGGAGGCCTGGGGAGAGGGTGGTCTCACATGTTGGCTGGCAACACAGGTGTGCTTCTTTTGTGAAAATTTATTGAGTGATATTCTTAGCATTTATGTTAAACTAAATAAAAATGTTAATAAAGGAAAGCAGCTTAGTAGAAATAGCTTCATATATTAC
>PVJN01003299.1:0-104243 GCA_004026805.1 Lasiurus borealis
GCTTCCAGGGTTTTGCTATTTCTAACAAGGCTGCAATGAACAACCTTGGGTGTATACATATTGTGTGTTTGGTGCAAATCTGATTGTACCTTGGGCCAAATGTTGTAAATGAATGACTATGGTAAAAATTGCCTTAAAAAGAAGTTCTGATGGATTTGTTTTTCTACAGTAAGTTTACCTAGGCTGCCCTACCCTCTTAAATATTGACATAGAAGGGTTTCAACTTTGGGTGATGGCGTAAACTCAGGGATAAGTGTTGACATACCCTGGCCTCAGTGGCTGGAGGCTATGCCGAAAGGCGTCCCACTGACCTGCCGCTCACAGAACGGGGCATGCTCATTCTCACGTTTGTCATTGAGAATGCCAGCCCAGCATTGCCAGATCTTGGGATTTTTAAACAGAAATCTGGATTTTAATATGAGATATTTGATATTTAACTGTTGACAATTTACTTAACACACACACACACACACACACCAGTGAATGAATCTGTAGATGCCAGAGACTGACGCAGTCTCTGCCTATTTAAATGTAACGGATTATTAATTTTGTGAAATATTACTCTATCTAGAATCTCATAATTCTGTTGCATAGCTTATTCAATTTCAGGTTTTTCCAACCCCCTCCCCAGATTGCCCTGTATTTAGGCAGCTGTCTGTGAACATTGTTTAGAAATCACCCACCACGTGTTTAAGTCTTTTACAGGAACTCTGATTAGCAGCAGACAAAAGGTTCTTAGAGACAGGCTTCTCTTTCCATAAACCAGGATTGCTGCCAACTGTTGTGTTTGGGAAGGGGTTGTGGGGGTGGGGGTGTCCCTCTGTTTTAAAGTAGCAGTTGGCTCCATTTGGGTCTCATTGCTCTTTCCCGCCTATCACTTCTGGGAACTTGAGGATTATAATCCTGGTGTGGTCTTCAAATGGAGGTTGAGATGCAGGGACAAGATGGGTAAGGCCATACTTTCCCAGCTGCCATATCTTTTTAAAAAATTTAATATATTTTTATTGATCAGAGAGGGAAAAGGAGAGAGAGAGAGAGAGAGAGAAACATCAATGATGAGAAAGAATCCTTGATCACCTGCCTCCTGCCCGCCCCCTACTGAGGATGGAGTTCACAACCCAAGCATGTGCTCTAACTAGGAATGGAACCGAGACCTCCTGGTTCATAAGTTGATATTCACCCTTTGAGCCACGCTGGCTGGGCTCTTTTAAGTCCCCATAATGTCATTGCATCAAGAAATTCACTGAAGATTTTGGGGTGGAATGAAATACCAGAGAGAGGGCCAAATCCCCCAGACAGGCTGCCTAATAAGGCTTCCCATTGGGTCCCTTCTGGGCACAACCAAATTCTTAGCCCTGATTTCAAAATGGTGCTTTCCTCCCTTTCCTACTCAGTGCCAGTCCCTGTGGCAGACTGCAGATGCAGATAACGGCTCAGATCCTCTTTCTAGAAAGGACTTGCTGGCTGCTGGGACACTGATTAGCTACTAGCCTCTAGCTGACAGTTAACTCCTTCTCACGGTGGCCCCAGCCAGTGACTGAGCAGGATGGCGGTACAAGGACCTCGTCCTTTTTGTCTAACGTGGGGCTCCTCCAAGGGCCACCTTTGCTTTGGAGCGTCCAGTTGTTTGCCAGATTTGAATCGGATGGTGTAATAGTTCCTCTTTCTCAGTCCTGCCTGCTCTTTTTCTCTTTCACAGGTGTTACTCTAACTAAACCTTTGCCCTCCTAACTCCAACCAGGCGTCTGCCTTGTTGAGGACTCACTGTGCGTCTCCGTTCTTCAGAATCTTTCCAATGCAAGGCCCCACTCCCAGCACACAGGGGTGTTCTCCCAGAGGACTGAGGACCAGTCTTCCTCCTCATTCAGAGCTTCAGGGCATCCTGAAACAAGAATCCTGTCACTACAGTTTGGGTTATTGTAGGGGAGGCTTCCGTAGAAAATTGCAGTGTGGGCATTGGCAGTCTAAGGCCCACACAACAGTGCAAGGCCGGCTCTGTAGCTCCATGTTTTCCTTCAAGATTTCCCTGCTTGTATGAGGTGAAGAAAAGTCCCCTCACCCCTCCTGAGGTATTCTATTTTCCTGTGAGGAATTTCCAGATCAACTGTGCGCATGCACCCAAGAACCAACATCAATTTTTAGGGACTATGCAATTTAAATCCACATTAAGAAAGAAAACCCTTTCCCTAGAGGTGCCAGCCTGCCCTCTCCAGAGATAACGGTTGACATTGTTATGCAAAGCAGTTTCAGTTCTCTGGTCCCGCTCTGAGATCAGTGTAAGAGGCAGATGGTATGAAAAGAATAAGACCCATCACAAGCCTTGCCAAAGGACAGAGTCATACTTCTGAGGGCTCTCTTTGTTAGGCTAGATCAAATTCTTGAGCAGAATTGCATTTGTTTTAATCTCTGCAAAGGACGTGGGGTGGTTTAAGAATTTATTATTCTTCTGCCTCTAGCAAGCCCTCAGGAGTGAAGGGAATAGGTGGGTTGGTCCTGGTTATAAGTTCTCTGCTCGATTGTTTTGAATTTATTGATACAGGGATTGTTCTTACCTATTGATACTTCATAAAAAAACAAGAAACCATACCATTAACACTTTTTAAACTTAAAAAGCACACTTTTATTTTGAAGTAATTATAGACTCAAAGGTAGTAAGGACATAGAGATCCCACTTCCCCTTCCTCCAACTTCCCCCAGTGATGACATATGTAGTACAATATCAAGATCAGGACATTGGTACAGTACTATTGAACTAGACTAAAGCCCTTATTCAGTGTTCATCAATTTTTTATGTGCATCCATTTGTGTGTGTCAGTGTGTGTGTGTGTGTGTGTGTGTGTGTGTGTGTACGCATGCACGCAGGCTCCTTAAGTTGTTGGTATATTTTGGAGATCTTTGACTAGTAGGCCATACAAAACAGAGCTATCCTTTCTTAATCCTTATTTCATTGTCTGGATGGATGATCACTTTGAAATCAACTTTAGTTGTTTATGTCTTTTCTCTACTACATATGATGTTGCAATAAATTTTTGTACACATAGCTAGGAGAACTTGTACTAAACCTAGGTAAATAGTTGAAGTGATGGGGCAAAGGGTATGTGCCTTTGACATTTTGATAGAAATTGCCAGCTGCCCTCCAGAAAAGCTGTGCCCTTTTCCAGTCCTAGGGCACTTTCTATTTCATCACACCTTCATAGCACTCAGTTTCAGCAAACATTTTAATTTTTGCCATATGGCTGAAAAAAATCTTTTTAAATTTTATATTTTTAAATTAAAATTGTGTATTTTTTTCAAATGTTTTCATGTATTTATATTTCTTATTTTATAAACTGCTTTTTTTTCATGCCCACTGTCCTCTTTGATGGGTTGTTTACATTTTTTCTTATTTATTCTTATACGTACTTTTTAAAAATTAAGTTGTGAATTTTTAAAAAATATATATTTTATTAATTTTTTTACAGAGAAGAAGGGAGAGGGATAGAGAGTTAGAAACATCAATGAGAGAGAAACATCAATCAGCTGCCTCCTGCACACCTCCCACTGGGGATGTGCCTGCAACCAAGGTACATGCCCTTGACCAGAGTTGAATCTGGGACCTTTCAGTCCACTGGCCGATGCTCTATCCACTGAACCAAACCGGTTTTGGCTATACGTTCTTTTTGAAAGAAAATTAACCATTTGACTTATGTATTACGAATATTTTTCTCAGTTTGACTTTTGAATGCATGTCTTCTTAATATTATGTAAATGCTTTAAAAATTTTATGGAATCAAATTTACCTTATTTTTAAAGGCTTCCGAATTTTATGTCATTCATATTTTCGTGTAGTTATTCAATGCTGTGTTTATGTGTGTGTGTTTTTAAATCTTTGGGCCATTTGATATTTGTTCTTATGTGGGAAATGAGAGAGTTCCAAGTTAATTTTCCCCGCAAATGGTTAATGAGCTATCTCAGCACTGTTTGAGTTCCCCCATGCCTTGATTTCTTTATTATTCCCACTTGTATTTGAACCTGTGACTGGGTTCCATTTCATTTCATTGATTTGTCTGTCTGTTCCCAAGTCAGGATTTTAATAGACACTGCAAAAAGGAAAAAGGAAAGTGGAAAAGTACCATAAAATATTTTCAAATAGAATGGCATAGCAATTCAGAGTTTGGAGAGAGATTCTTAGTTGGGGTGGTTAGGAAAAACTTGATAAAAAGAGGGAAATTTAAGACAAAGCTTGAATGATGGCAACATTAGCCAAAGGGAATAAAGAGCAAAAGCATGGAGTCATGTCTTGAATATAGTCAAGAGCAAACAGAAATGACTGTATTACTCTTTTGAGGCATTTTGAGCAGACATTTATTAATCAGAATAGCTTCAAGTTGAGCACCTCCTATTTGCTATGTCAATTCTGATTTCCACGACAATGAGCCAAGTTGATATTATTATTCCCATTTTAGCATTTTAGGAATGTAGAAAAGTGTCAAGCAGGTTAAGTAACAGCTTGTAAGTGGCTACACTGAGATTCAAATCCAAGGCAGCAAACCCAGAATGGAAAACATCAGTCCGTGATGTCTGCTCTGCTCTTGTCACCTGGAGTCCCTTTACCTTCTCTGTGCACACCAGTGTGTGTTCTTTTCTCAAAACCAGCATGTTGTGGGAAAGTGCAAGAGAGCCAGAGGGGCCTGGGAATCTGTGTCCCTCCCCTCCCTCTGTAGCCCATAATCAACGACTAATATGGACAGGGATAGGCATACTCCAGCTCTATTGCCCTCTCATTGGGATGATTTTGAGGTGTGACCTACAATGCCCTCAAGCCCTCTGTGGGAATGAGCCAAAATTGTCCTCTCTGTGACTTAGCTTGATATTGCACCCTTACTGGGCTCCTTTCTGGTCCAGCTTTTTCACTCCTCTAATTCTTTTCCCTGGAAATATTTCCCAATAAATCATTTTCACATGGATCTTTCTATAAGCCAATATTGTTTCAACAAACGTGTTTCAGTTATGTAGGTGTGTGTGTGTTTGTATATTGTTTTGCCATTTAACATGCATTTCTTACTGTGGAGCCAAAAAGTTTGAAAGCTGCTGTTTTATACACCATTTGTAGTTCAGTGAGCTGGACTGTTTCCTGGATGCCCTAGAATCAGAACTGCATATCAGATTCCAAGTGTTATTGCCTTTTTTTAGTACAGTGACTTAAATTATATTGAATAAAAATGTGTATTCATAGGTCTAGAGAACCCCATCAGCTTTGACACAATTGGCTAGACTTTTCTTTGAAATTCTCTGGGCAGTCAAGCATGATAAATAGCTAGCTTTTCTTTCTCTCTCCTCTCCTCCCTGACCCCTCCACCCCCACAACTCAGAGGGAAGTTACTATTTTAAAATAAAAAAAATTTTAACTACAGTTAACATTCAGTATTTTTATTAGTTCAGGTGTACAGCATAGTGGTTAGACATTTATATAACTTACAAGCCTGCTAAAAAGCTTTCAGAGTCCAGGTTTCCTTTTGCCAAGATTGATAAATGTGGTATAAAGGTCACAGTGGTTGTTAATTTTTTGCAGACTACCAGAACAGGAAGACCAAGTTTGCCTTGCAGAAAAGCCAGAGGGTATGACTGCCCACAGGCAGGGTCATCATCCCAGAGCTCTGGCCTTCGGCTTGGCTTAGAGGGAGGGAGTGGGGTCTTCAGAATTGCTTTTCATTTAACCCTAAAGACAGTGCAGTTAAAGAAAGATGATAATACCTGTATACTCACTAACGAACAATGAGACCTAGCAAAGGTCAGGCAGGTCTCTGTCGGTCAAAGCACGCTTGGCTATCAGAAGCCACCAGTGGCCACGAATAGAGGGCAGAGAGCACCAATTCCCAAAGTACAGTGGTGATGAAATCTGGAAGGCAGTGCCAAGGAGAGGGCAAGACGCCCATCTTCCTAGGGAGGCCTTGGGGACCCTGCCATCAAGGTGTAAGTTGAAGATCCTTATTGGTCAGGACATGATGTAAGATTGGCTCCATATTTAGAAAAGAAAAACAAAAGTTGAAAATCTGGTGGAATGATTAAGAAAAAAGGAAGGAGGTTTAGCCCTTCAAATTTAGGATGAAGACGGCTGTGAGTTAAGAATTTATAAGTTCTCTGCTATAGTAAGGGAAGAACTATGCTTTCTGCTAGCCAGGGACATCCTGATCACCCTGAAGGTGTGCTGCCGTGTGGGGAGTGGGTGCTTGTCAGCACCATTAAGGTCTGGTTAAAGGATTCTTTAGAAACAGACAACTCCCTATTTTCTGATTCCAGATTTACTCCTTTGTCTCCTGACTGTTCTCCAGGAAGGAAGTGTGGGTCATGGACATCTTTTCTCATGACTGGAAGGGCATGTTCCACAATGAAACTTAATCCATTTTCATATCAGACTAAATCAATTTCCTGTGAGTTTGGGTTGTGAGAGTCAATGCCATGATCCCTCTGAGATGTGGACTACCCATGTTTCTGGCTGAGCAGTCTGAGGGCCACACCAGGGGTCAGGAACCTGTGGGGCCCAGCCTGAACTGGGCAGTCAGACCTCATGCCTGTGGACCACAGAGGAATGTCAGGATCACACCAGGGAAGACCTTGAGGCTGAGCTGGAATCCTGGAGTAGGCAACACAAGCAGATTCCTGAGTAGCAAGCTTTAACTCTTGGTGAGACTGTAGAGACTGTAGAGGGGGGTGTCCACATGGGGGTGGGGTAAGAGAAACCTTTAATTCTAGGGAACAGAGCAGGGATGAAAGGGAGATAGGGGGTCAGTTTTGTCCCCAGTTTCTGTTTTGTTGTTGCTGGAAAGTTAGGTGTCTCTGGGGGAAGCTTGCTCTATCCTAGCAATGATGAGAGGCTCCCTCACTCTGGATTCCCTCTCTCTGGCAGGGTAGAGTGGACCCTGTGAAGTATGGTGGGTTAGGCTGTGGGGAGATCTTTGGCTCATAATGGATAAGTATTAACTATTTTACCCTTTATTATATTCATATAGTACTTGCACATAAACTTTATACTGTAATTGGTGTAAGGATATACCATTTCCTTTCTAAAGCAGCTTCTAATTAGTCAACAGTATGCTGATTAAGCATTTGGAGGAGAAGCATTGTGCTAATTACTCTAGGATATTAAAGATTTACAACATAAACGTAATATTGGCACTTAAAGAATGTAAAACTGAGCTGAGGAGATAAGACATGTTAAGAAACACCTAGAAATTAGGGGGTGAGGGTAGGGGTGGGCTGGGAGAGGTTAATGAGGGAAAAAGGGATATATATAATACTTTCAACATTAAAGATTAAAAAAAAGGAAAACTGGAAGGAATCCAAGATGGTGGCATAGGTAAACACCTACACTGCTGCCTCGCACAACAATTTCAAAACTACAACTAAAAAGACAGAACGAACAGCATCCAGAACCACAGGAAAACTGGCTGAGTGGAAATTCTTCAACTAGAAGAAAAGAGAGGGGTTCACGGAGACCCAGAGGAGCTGCAAAAAGCTGAGGTGCAGAGACGCGCATGTGGAGAGAGCGGGTGCCAGAGAACAGGGCTGGCTTTCTCTGGTGGGAGGGAGACGGAGACTCTCAAAGCCATTGAACCCCTTATCTTACGACTCTAAACCCCAGATCCAGCCGAAACTCATATGGGGGGAGTTTGGACTGTGAAAAGGGAGAAGTGCACGGAAATTTAGGGGAGTCGCAAAAGATCAGAAGTCTGGTGACGTGCTCGGCACTGCGCGCAGAGGACCGACTGCTACTGGCTTTCACGAGTGGGCAGGAGACAGACCCTCCCAACTGCGTCACTTCTAACTCTACTAAACCCCAGTTTCAGGCGAAACCCTGGGGACCCAGACTCATATAGTCCTGGAGCACAGGGGAACCAGAGGGACAGCAGTCTAGAGCAATGGTTCTCAACCTGTGGGTCGCGACCCCTTTGGGGGTCGAACGACCCTTTCACAGGGGTCGCCTAAGACCATCAGAAAACACCTATTTCCCATGGTCTTAGGAACCAACAGACTGCTCCTCGGTGTAGCAAAGTGTAGCAATGTAGTTTACTGTCGTCCTATGAAGACTGTTACCCATGCTACACCATGATTCAAGGCAAAAATTTCATTTATTTATAATTAGAAATAAATATTTTACAATATATAATTACATATTGTTTTTGTGATTAATCACTATGCTTTAATTATGTTCAATTTGTAACAACGAAAATACATCCTGCATATCAGATATTTACATTACAGTTCATAACAGTAGCAATGAAAATAATTTTATGATTGGGGGTCACCACAACATGAGCAACTGTATTAAAGGGTCATGGCATTAGAAAGGTTGAGAACCACTGGTCTAGAGGCACTGCGAGGGCACATGTGAGCTCACAGGGACCACTCCAGTGATTACCCAGTCAGGTGAGACTCAGGGGCCATGGAGGGCGGGGCCGACTGGAAGGCAAAGCTGTCCCTTAAGCCCCGTGACTCCACCCATCCCAAGCTCAACAGAGAGGCTTTGCGGTTTTGCAAGTCTGGTATCATAAGGCTGAGTCCAACACAGAAGTTCTCCTGGCATAGTGAAAATGTCGAGACAAGGGAAGGGATCACAAACAAAAGAAATGGAGGAAAACAAATGACTAGATATAGAGTTCAAAACCATGCTTATAAAGTTTTTCAAGAATATCCTAGAAAAGTTAGATAAAGTTAGTGAGTCCCAAGAGGAGATGGAAAAGATCCAACTAGAGATGGAAAAGGACCAACTAGAGATGGAAAAGGACCAACTAGAAATTAAACATACACTGACTGAAATAAAAAATATTATACAGAGACCTAACAGCAGACTAGAGGAAGGCACGAATCAAGTCAAAAATTTGAAATATAAAGAATCAGAAAACACTCAACTGGAAAAGCAAGAAGAAAGAAGAAACCAAAAATGTGAAGATAATGTAAGGAGCCTCTGGGACAGCTTCAAGCGTACCAACATCAGAATTGTGGGGGTGCCAGAGGAAGAGAGAGAGCAAGATACTGAAAACCTATTTCAAGAAATAATGACTGAAAACTTCCCACATCTGGTAAAAGAAATAGACTTACAAGACCAGGAAGCACACAGAACCTCATATAAAAGGAATCCAAAGAGGACTACACCAAGACACATCATAATTAAAATACCAAGAGCAGCTGGAGAATCCAAGATGGTGGCATAGGTAAACACCTACACTGCTGCCTCGCACAACAATTTCAAAACTACAACTAAAAGACAGAACGGACATCATACAGAACCACAGGAAAGCTGGCTGAGTGGAAGTTCTACAGCTAGAAGGAAAGAGAGGGGCTCACGGAGACCCAGAGGAGCTGCGAAAAGCTGAGGTACGGAGACGCGCATGCTGAGAGAGTGGGTGCCAGAGTACCTGGCTGGCTTTCTCTGGCGGGAGGGAAACGGAGACTCCCAATGGCATTGAACCCCTTCTCTTAACAACACTAAACCCCAGATCCAACCGAAACTCATACGGGGTGAGTTTGGACTGTGAAAAGGGAGAGGTGGATGGAAATTTAGGGGAGTCGCAGAGGAGCAGAGGCCTGGTCGTACACAGCACTGCGCAGAGGACAGATTGCTGATTGTGCCACTGGCTTTCGCAAGTGGGCGGGAGACAGACCCTCCCAACTGTGCCACTTCTGAGTCCACTGGGCCCCTGTTTTGGGCGAAACCCTGGAGACCTAGACTCGTGTGGTCCTGGTGCACAGGGGAGCTGGAAAGGCAGCGGTTACAGGCACTGCAGGCGCGAGCGCACAAGGACCACTTCGCCATTGCCCAGTCATGTGAGACTTCGGGGCGTGGAGGGCAGGGCCGACTGGAAGGCAAGGTGGTCCCCTAAGCCCTGAGACTCCACCCCTCCCAAGCTTAACAGAGGCTTCTTAGGTTTTTCAAGTCTGGTATCATAAGGCTGAATCCAACACAGAAGTTTCCCCAGAATAGTGAAAATGCCGAGACAAGGGAAGGGATCACAAACAAAGGAAAAGGAGGAAAAAAGCCCAAATGGATGTAGAGTTCAAAACCACGCTTATAAGGTTATTCAAGAATATGCTAGAAAAGTTGGATAAAATTAGCAAGACCCAAGAGGAGATGAAAAAGGACATACTAGAGACACTGACTGAAATAAAAAATATTATACAGAGTCCTAACAGCAGACTAGAGAAAGGCAAGAATCAAGTCAAAAATTTGAAATATAAAGAAGCAGAAAACACTCAACTGGAAAAGCAAGAAGAGAAAAGAATCCAAAAATGTGAAGATAATGTAAGGAGACTCTGGGACAGCTTCAAGCGTACCAACATCAGAATTGTGGGGGTGCCAGAAGGAGAGAGAGAGCAAGATACTGAGAACCTATTTAAAGAAATAATGACTGAAAACTTCCCACATCTGGTGAAAGAAATAGACTCACAAGTCCAGGAAGCACACAGAACCCCATATAAAAGGAATCCAAAGAGGACCACACCAAGACACATCATAATTAAAATGCCAAAAGCAAAAGACAAAGAGAGAATATTAAAAGCAGCAAGAGAAAAACAGTTCATTACCTACAAGGGAGCACCCATACCACTGTCAGCTGATTTCTCAACAGAAACGATGCAGGCCAGATGGGAGTGGCAAGAAATATTCAACGTGTTGAATAGCAAGAACCTACAACAAAGAATACTCTATCCAGCAAAGCTATCATTCAGAATTGAAGGGCAGATAAAGAGCTTCACAGATAAGAAAAAGCTAAAGGAGTCCATCAACTCCAAACCAGTATTATATGAAATGCTGAAAGGTACTCTTTTAGAAGAGGAAGAAGAAAAAGGTAAAAGCCAAAAAATTATGAACAACAAATACATACCTATGAACAAGTGAATCTAAAAAACTAAGTGAATTAAAAATTTGATCAACAGAATAAACTGGTGAATATAATAGAATTAGGAGCACAGAAAGGGAATGGACTGATAATTCTCAGGGGGAAAGGGGCAAGGGGTGTGCAGGGAGAGACTGGACAAAAAATCATACACCTATGGATGAGGTCAAGGGAGGGAGGTAAGGGTAGAGGGAAGGGTGGGAGCCGGGTGGAGGGGAGCTATGGAGGGGAGAAAGAGAGAAACAAATGTAATAATCTGAATAATAAAGATTTAATTAAAAAAATAAAAAAATAAAAAGAGGAAAACCTAGAAGACAACTGCTAAAAACTGCTAAATTATTTACCTACCCACCTCCTTCCCACCCTTCCATTACATCTCCCCACAGTGAGGCTCAATCTTTCCCCAGTTGGCAGGACTTTGGAGGCAGTGGGTAGATAAATGAATCTTCTCTCCTTTGCCCCACTCACTTCTCATTCCATGAGACTTAGTCCCAGTTCTTCACACCTCTCTGTCCACAGTCTTACCTTAGGGCTCAGTAGGGGTGAATGGGAGTAGGGTTTTATGTGAAGATATGTCTAGAAAATGGATCCTGCAAACCTGATCATACTTAGGTAAAAATAGGCTTAATTTCTCTGATTATCTTATATTAAAATTGCATGGGGCTGGTGAGTTGAATGGTTCTGATGTACCTTGTTAAATCGATAAGCATCTGCTAGATTCAGACATGCAGAAGGAAGAGGAAAGCCTATCAGGAGACCTGGTGTAGACTTCTTGGGACTTCTCTGGTTGCTTTTACATGTTCTTCACTCTGCCTTTATACCCATATTCTTGAAGTAAACATCCCCCCTTGTGCTAATGCTTGTTTAAGTATAATAGTTTGTGTGTGATTCTTTGAACTAAATAGGTTCAAGAGAGTGACAAAAGTGTTATTGGAACTACTGCTATTGGGCCAGTTTTTCTTTTCTTTTTTAAAAATATATTTTTATTGATTTCAGAGAGGAAGGAAGAGGGAAAGAGAGATAGAAACATCTATGATGAGAGAATCATGAATTGGATGCCTCCTGCAAGTCCCCCACTGGGGATTGAGCCCACAACCCAGGTATGTGCCCTTGACTGGAATTGAACCTGGGACCTTTCAGTTTGTAAGCTTATGCTCTATCCACTAGTCAAATTGACTAGGTCAGGCTAGTTTGTCTTAACAGGAGTTCCTGGAGAGAATTAAGGTCTACAGAATATTATTTGAGTGACTATTTTCTCAGTTTTCCCAAGGCTGGTTGGTATATACCTGGAGATTAAGAAGGACTGCTCCAGACCCTAGCAACAGCTGAGCACCCTCCTTTTCACAGCCTGCCACAATTGACCCATAACGACTTCTTGAGTCATGATCTTTGACAGTGTTTAATTGGAGAGTTCAAAGGAGACTAGTGACTTGTGGGTGGTAGTATGGTGAGTTATAAAGTTATTAGACATACAAAGGTCTTATATTAAACTAGATCTGGTAAACAGTGATTTAAATGGTAAAGGTGAAGAAAGTATGCCTGCCCATTTGATATATCAATTTAGAGATTTTATGATTTGGCAAGAGGAGTCAAGGTGTTGAGTAAGTCTGGAATTTGTCAGTTTTGAGGAGTAGATAGAGGAGATAAGGGTGCAGTGCTTGAGCTCATCAAGACAAGAATGGAAACCTATTGGGACAAAGCAGCACAGAAGCTTAGGGACTCTCCCTTCCTTACTCCCCATATAGTGCTGGGCTGGGAAAAGACCTGGGAAATACTGTAATGTTGGAGCTTAAATGTTTAGGAGAACATTTTCTTCGAGTTAGGCTTGGCCTGCACATTGCCTGACATCTGTGTTTTAGAAGTTAATACATTCTTCGAAGATTCTGGTTTCTCTCCTGACTGGACCAGAGACTGCCGAAATAACTCTCCTTTATTCTCTGCCACACCAGGCATTGAATCCTGCTTGAAACCCTTAACTTCCCCTTCTCTAGCATCCCTTCCTTTCTCCCCTGTTGAACTCAGGGAGGATGAAAGGTAGCATGAAAACTTGCCGAGGAGAAAACCAAGATGGCGGCATTGGTAAACACGAAACTGCTGCCTCACACAACAATTTCCAAAACTATAGCTAAAAGACAGAACAGACATCATCCAGAATCACAGGAAAGCTGGCTGAGTGGAAATTCTACAACTAGAAGGAAAGAGAGGAGTTCACGGAAACTCAGAGGAGCTACAAAAAGCTGAGGCAGGGAGATACATGCATAGAGAGGATGGGTGGCAGAGTACCTGGCTGGCTTCCTCTAGCAGGAGGGAGATGGAAACTCCCAACTGCATTGAACCCCAGTTCCTATTGCACTGAACCTCAGTTCTGGGCGAGACTCATATGGGGGGAGTCTGGACTGTCCTGAAAAGGGAGGAGTGCACAGAAACTGAGGGGAGCTGCAAAAGGTAGAGATTTGGAGGTGCCAGAGCGCAAGTGCACACACAGAGGGCTGACTGCTAATTGTGCCGCTGGCTTTCTCTAGTGGGCAGGGGTCAGAGCCTCCCAGCTGCACCACTTTTAACTGCACTGAACCCCAGTTTTGGGTGAGACCCTGGGGACCCAGACTCATATGGGTCCCGGAGCGCAAGGGAACTGAAAGGCAGAGGTCTAGAGGCATGCGTGCATATGAGCACAGAAAAGGCTGCAATGATTACCAAGACACACTTGAGATCCAGGGGCCTCAGAGGGCGGGGCTGACTGGAAGCTATGGCAGTCTGCTAAGCCCTGAGACTCCACCCCATCCAAGCTGAACAGAGAGGTTTTTGCAGTTTTGCAAGTCTTGCATCATAAGGCTGATTCCAGCACAGAATTTCTCCCAGCATAGTGAAAATGCAGAGACAAAGGAATAGATCACAAACAAAAGAAATGGGGGAAAACAAATGACTGAATATAGAGTTTAAAACCATGGTTATAAGTTTTTTCAAGAATTTCCTAGAAAAGATGGATAAATTTAGTGAGACCCAAGAGGAGATGAAAAAGGATTAACTAGAAATTAAACATACACTGACTGAAATAAAAAATATTATACAGAGACCTAATAGCAGACTAGAGGAAGGCAAGAATCAAGTCAAAAATTTGAAATACAAAGAAACAGAAAACACTCAACTGGAAAAGCAAAACAAAAAAGAATCCAAAAATGTGAAGATTGTATAAGGAGCCTCTGGGACAACTTTAAGTGTACCAACATCAGAATTGTGGGGGTGCCTGAAGAAGAGAGAGAGCAAGATACTGAAAACCTATTTGAAGAAATAATGACTGAAAACTTTCCCCATATAGTGAAAGAAATAGACTTACAAGTCCAGAAAGCACACAGAACCTCAAATAAAAGGAATCCAAAGAGGACCATACCAAGACACATTATAATTAAAATACCAAGAGCAAAAGACAAAGAGAGAATATTTAAAGCAGCAAGAGAAAAACAGTTAATTACCTACAAGGGAGCACTCATATGATTGTCAGCTGAATTCTCAACAGAAACTGTGTAGGCCAGATGGGAGTAGCAAGAAATATTCCAAATGATGAATAGCAAGAACCTACAACCAAGAATATTCTACCCAGCAAAGCTATCATTCAGAATTGAAGGTCAGATAAAGAGCTTCATAGATAAGAAAAAACTAAAGGAGTTCATCAACACTAAACCAGTGTTATATGAGATGCTGAAAGGTACTCTTTAAGAACAGGAAGAAGAAGAAAAAGTTAAAGATAAAAATTATGAACAACAAATACATATCTATCAACAAGTGAATCTAAAAATCAAGTGAATTAAAAATCTGATGAAGAGAATAAACTGGTGAATATAATAGAATCAGAGGCATATAAAGGGAGTGGACTGACAATTCTCAGGGGGAAAAGGGTGAGGGTGTACAGGGAGAGACTGGACAAAAATCATACACCTATGATGAGGACAATGGGGTGGGAGAGGTAAGGGCAAAGGGAGGAGTGGTAGCCGGGTGGAGAGGAGCTATGAGGGGAAAAAAGAGGAACAATTATAATAATCTGGATAATAAAGATTTATTAAATGAAAAAAAAAACTTGCCAAACTGCAACCCTAGTTTACGGGGCTGTGTCTCTATGCAAAGACCCACTTCCTAAGAATTTTTAGTGTTACCCATGGAAAAATAAAATTTATTCTTATTCTAAGTTAGATCTCTCTGCTCTATGTTCTTATGTACTTTCCTTTGAAATACTTACCATACTAAAGATTGTTTATTCAATATTTATTTTTCCCAATAGACTGTGAGCTTTGTGGAATCAGGGATTGAGCTTGTCTTGTCCACTGCCATATTCGTATCAACATGTATACCGAAACCCTCCTGGGCATTTCAAAGAGGGAATTTAAAACAGGGAATTGATTGATTACACAGGAAATGAGAAGAGGTGAGAAGCTGAACGGGATGATGAAATAACCAGATAGGAGTGACAGCAGGAAGCTCCTGCCACCATAAGGGCCCAAAGGATCCAGGAAAGGGATGGTGTCACGGGAATCTGAGGTTGAGCTATACCATAGCTGGGACTGCCAATGGACTGGATGGAGGGGCTGTCCAATGGGAAGCTGGAACCACACAGAAACATGATGCTCAAAACAGAGAGAGAGGGATGGAGAAAATAATCTGGCTTTTCCTTACTTCCCAAATCAATATCTTGCTAATGCCTCCCCTTGGCCATTGTAGTTGGAAGATAGTTGGCAAGGATAAACAGGAAGCGAGGTTCTCAAGAGAAGGTTGCGAAAGAGACCTAAGAACAAACAGGCAATGACTGGTACAGTACAAACTAATAAATATTTGTTGCTTGCATAAATGAATAGTTGTAGAGATATGCATAAAATATTGGCTGCTCAATAATTTAAAGTAGCCACAACCCTCCCATTCACAGCCTGTCAGAACAATTCCATCCTTCACTCCTCTGCCACAGATGTCTTCTTCAGACATACGTTTAGACAGTATAAACCAAGAGTAATTGAAGCTCAAAGGAGAGACAAAAGTTCTAGCTCTGGCAACTTCATTCTGAATAGCTTTATTGTGAAACACTTGAATTCAAATTTTTTTTTCCCCTGCTGGGAGTACCCAAAATACTAGTAAAGATGTAGGCCATTTAACATTGCCCAGTTTGAAATCAAGCCTAGTTTTCTTGATCTTTAAATCTAACAGCTGCAGGGATAATGTGCCTCAAAATGACACAACGTACCACTTCTGAGGCAAAGACCTAGGCTGTCCCTCATAGGCAGGCCCTTGGTTAGGGTTTCATGTCACTGGTGGAACCATCTGAGGCTGCCATTCCAGATAGGCTCAGGTGCCTTTCCCCATGCAGAGAAGGCTCAGTTCTACAGCGTGTCCACCAGATGGCCACAGCACAGACCCCCTCTACACCTCCCCACAACTTCCCCAGAGTCCAGACTAAGGTAAGACATAATGTCCCAACCATGCCTTGGCTGATAGTGGGGTCTCCTCGTAGGTACCTCACGTGTTGGAGCATAACTGGGAAGTAGAGGCTGCACTGATCCCGGAGGGAGGCATTTCCTATTCAGTGCTCTCTTTTTCCCCTTCACTGGTTCATTTTACATTTAATAAAAGTTGATTTCAAAAATTTATAAATGGGTAAATCAAGTAGGAGAAAAGAGGGGAGGGAGAGAGAGGGAGGGAGGGAGGGAGGGAGAGAGAGAGAGAGAAAGAGGAGAACATACATATGCATTTTGAAGGTGCTGTGGCAGAAAGTGGGGACATTCTGGTCGCATCAATTCATACCTGCAGTTTAAAGATTATTATTTTTTCTTTCTTTTTAAATATATTTTATTTATTTATTTATTTATTTATTTGTTTGTTTGTTTGTTTGTTTGTTTGTTTGTTTTACAGAGAGGAAGGGAAAGGGATAGAGAATTAGAAACATCAATGAGAGAGAAGCATTGATCAGCTGCCTCCTGCACACTCTCTACTAGGGGTGTGCCCACAACCAAGGTACATATCCTTGACCGGGATCAAACCCCAAGACCCTTTAGTCCTCAGGCCGGTGCTCTATCCACTGAGCCAAACTGGCTAGGGCTGGTTTAAATATTATTTAATGTAGAAATTCAGAGCTGGGTAAACCTTGGAAATAATTTAGCATCCCCCCTCACTTATAGCTAAGGAAACCAATGTAGCCTTTATTGCTTGCAAGATGCCTGAAAGGTTCAGAAATTTTAGGAATGCAGTTAATAAGTAGAGTTATTAAGGGGCTTCTGATAAGATTTTATTTCAGTATTCCATCCTTTCTCCACCTATCTTAGGCCCAGCCTGAACCTTAAAATCTGCAACAAAACACAAAAAGGCATTTTTCAGTTTACTATTGAAAGGGTTTGGTTCTCTGGTTCTAATCCCATCTTTGGTCTTTGGATTCTTTCTAGACTCCATTGAAACAGAGGCTAGAAAGAACTGACATAGTAAGAAAATTATCTGGGAAGATGGTGGAATGAGTAGAAACTCAATCAAACTCCTTATTACAAATACTATTATAATCAATGAGAAATTTCACTAAAGAATTTTCAGCACTAAAGTAACCTAAGGGAGAATGCATTCAACCTGAAAAATTGACGTGGGCTTTCTGAAGAAGCTTCATCACCCCTCAAAAGAGCAAAGAATACAGTAAACTTTAATCCTGAAAGAGCAGCTGCAGGGAACCACACAGAATTCAGAGTGGTTGGAGCCTCTTTTCAAAGAAATGAAGTGGACACTATATCCTTTCAAGTGAGAGAAAGTCAGAACAAAAAAAGAATGAAGGTAATAATCATTGTAAAACATAAATTGAAAATGTTCCTGTTTTAGTTGCACAGGTAGATATGGCACTTAAATCATTAAAAAACAAAATGAAAAAACCACAACAACTGGGCAATATATCCAAAATTTTAAGAAAAAAATCGGGAAGTGAAACATTCAGGAGGCAGATCTGGGAAAAGAATTTAGCATTTCAATTTCTGAATGGTTAGACTTACTGAATAAACAAACAAAATAAAAAGCACTCAATCAATAATTAAAGATGCAAGAATACATTTTTTCTAGAATCAATAAAAAGTTAGACTTGAAAACAGAGAAGAATCAGATAGTCTAATAGGATACTTATGAACATTTGAGGAATAACTTGCCATTTGCAACCCAGTCCTCACACTCTTATACTTTTTCACTTGATTTCCCCCCCTATAACTATGTGAGGTGGACTGATATTTTTATTTTCTATTTTACTGATAGAAATTAATCCCTGAGAGGTTAAGTGATTTGCCCAAGGGACATAGCTGTAAGTGAAGAGCCCAAGTTAAGTCCAGACCCTCCAAACTGGGAGGGTCTCATATACACTTAAAACAATAAGGAAAACGCATCCGCAATAATAAGTGAAAAGAGAACATGACTTTTTTTTTTTAATTGATTTTCAGAGAGAGAGGAAGCAAGAGTGAGAGACACATTGAAGTGAGGGAAACACCTATGGACTGCCTCCCATAAGCCTCAAACCTGGGCATGTGCCCTGATCGGGAATCGACTGGCCACCCTTCGTTGCACAGGATGTCCAACCAACTGAGCCACACCGGCAGGGCAATATCTCCAAGGATGGAAGCAAGAGAGGATGCGTCCATTTATTTGTGACCTGGCCAAGTTGTCCTTCATGTGGAACGCGACAAAGACCCCTAAGCTCTTCAGCGTCCTAGAAATCCAATAGTCACCCACCTTATTACAATAGGCTCTGAGGGCTACTTCCAGCAAAAGTTTTCATTTAACACTTAAACCTAAACAGAGGCCATTGACCTAAGTTACCTTTTAAAAAATGTATAAACGAGAGAGTATTAGGAAGCATCTTTATTGATAAGTATAATTGCTGTATTTGATGAAATTAAAGAAGTATGCTTATAGCTCTATAAGGCATTGCAAACTGCTGTCACCTTTCTAAGAGAGTTATTTGGCTAAATGTGAGGCGAACCATCTCCTAAACTCAATATATCACTTCAGGAACTTATGCCAAAGCAATAATACAAAGAAGAAAAAATTATAGATGGTTAGCTGATATTACTAGATATTTATAATTATGGAAACTTGAAATACACCCCCCCCCCCAAACTCCAACTGGATTTTAGCAGAAACAAATATTGTGTAGTTATTAAAAATAATGACAGTGAAATGTGTTTATGAAAATAGCAATGGAAGTAAAACTAAACTTTTACTTGATTAAACAATGAAAAATGTGCACATGTTAAAATTTAGAGAAATCACTTGCACTCATTTAGGTGGGGAGACTGATGCTGGACTTTTTTTTTATTTCTTTCGTTGAATGAGTTTAAAATTTTTAAATCATAAAGAAATTGCCCATCACTTGGGTTAGAGATTCATGGCCTCTGTCTGGAAGGATAAGAAACAGCTCATAGGCACCATATCTTAGTAGGGTGACTGGGAGCCTGTGGGCCTGGGGAACAGGGCTAAGAAGAGACTTAATTTTTTATTCTATACTCTTTGATGCCTTTTGAATCTTGTGTCTTGTTCATGTGGCACTGATTATAAAAAACTAGAGACCCAGTGCATAAAACTCATCCACGGGGGAAGGAGGAAGGGGAGGAGGGGTGGTATTCTTCAGCTCAGACCACACCCTCTCCAATCTGGGACCCTTTGGAGGATGTCAGACTGCCTGTGATCAGGCTTAAACTGGCAGTCAGACATCCCTCTCACAATCTGGGACTGCTGGCTCCTAACCACTCACCTGCTTGACTGCCCAATTGCCCCTAACCACTCTACATGCTAGCCTGATAGCCTCCTAACCACTCCCCTGCTGGCCTATTGATACCTAACTGCTCCCCTGCCAGCCTGACACCCCCAACTGCCCTCCCCTGTTGGCCATCTTGTGATAATGTGGGGGCGGTCATTTTGTAACAAATGAGGCAGCCAACTTGTGCTGATATGGGGGTGGCTCTCTTGTGACAGCCATCTTGTGATGATGTGGGGGCTGCCATCTTGTGATGATGTGGACAGTCATCTTCTAGTGGCCATCTTGTGATAATGTGGGGGTGGCCATCTTGTGATGACAGGGGCAGCCATCTTGTGGCAATGTGGTGCCATCATCTTGTGATGTGAGGGCATAAGGGTCAATTTGCATGTTACTTCTTTATTATATAGGATGATATCCAGGCATATATATCTATTTTGACTATATTTCTGATCCAAAAATTGGGCCAAATGGTCTGATTATGCAACAGAAGAGTCGAAATCAGTGTGGTCTTGGAAAATCCAGAAAATTTAGTCAGTGTGCCAAGTAATTGCAAAGGTGAGGAGTGGAGACCACTCTGAGGCTAGAAAGAGGGCAATGGGTGGGAGTAGGCCCTCCTGGGAGTCTGATTGAAGTGGCAGAGACCAGGCTGAATCCTGGGGTTGAAAGAAAGCTGCAAAGCAAACGATGAAGAAAGTGGCAAAGACGACTGAGGGAAAGTGTATGTCATGGGTGACATGGGTGGAGTGGCAAGTGAGGACAGGAACACTGTTGTGGTATAGTGCCAACAGAAACCACGGTGTGGGTGTGGAGTGGGGAGCTGCTCTGGCTTGACCCTCTGGTGCATAAAGTGAAGATACCAGGGAGGCTTAGAACAGGTGGCTGCTGGGCTGTGTTGCTGAGGTGGGAAGGAAGCAGACACACCAGGCTGGGTGAAGGACCTAGGGCCAGTGGTGCTGGGGTAGCTGCAGGTCCTCACTGCTTCTCTTTAATCATTGGTAAGGGAAGAACAGGAGTAGCAGTCAGAGGCCTAGGTTCAAGTCCTGCTTTGGGGACTAGCTCTATGACCTTAATCTCTATTTGGTCATCCTCAAATATAGGTAGTATTATTTGGAGGCTGAATGAGGAGGCAACAGTGAGGCTACCTGCAAAACTTGGAAATAAGGGGGGAAGGGGACAGCTAAGTGCTTTCTGAGCTGTCAACTATAAAATCAGAATAAAACAGATCAAAGCAGAGACATGCTATGCTACTTTAAGGAGGCAGAATGATTCTTAGGCCACTTCAGATGGGCTGAAATTGGAATGAAAATATTAACTTGTTCATCAGAACAAGAGCTGAGAAACCATAGACACTCCCCCCCCCAAGGGAGGAGTGGCAGGTGTCCATACTGGTCTACATTCACTGCTCAGGGAAGGTTGTGGGGACAGGTGTGGAAAGGAATGAATTCGGCTATTCTGACCCCAGCAAACATTTGAATCATAGGGACATGAGTACCAAGTAACCCTCTCATGGCACTGTTTGGCTTCCCACATGGCCTGCCCCGCAGGAATAAAACTTGCCATCGGAAGATGAGAATAGCTGGTCCCGTTTGGAAGTTATTTCTCATTGGCTACCAATATAGTTAGAAGCACTCACTTTGCAACCAGATTCAAATTCTGGCTCTGCCATTTCCTAGCTGGTCACCTTAGGCAAGTTACTTGACCTTCCTGGCCTCAGTATATTCATCTGAAAAAATGGAGATATTCATAGCACCTGCCTCACACTTGTGAGGAATAATGGGTTAAATCACATAAGAGCATTCAGCACCTGTATGACCGGTACATAAGTCTGTGGTGTTTCTGGAATATTTCCGACTTGGCATTCTGGTTTATGCATGTTACACTGTGTGAGCCTGCTCAGGCAGCTGCCGCCCCTGAGAGACCGTGTAACTGGTAGAACTCTCTGCACTGGTAGAACCAGGTTTCTGAGCCCTAAACCCGCAGGCATATGCTCAGCCATGGGAACTTCTCTAATGTCCTGTGGGAACCTTAGGCAGGGACCCAACTGGCTGCCTCTGGGAAAACCTCGACTTGCTGTGTTCTGCCTTTTTCTCACACTCTAATGCCACCTGCCATTGTTGGGAGGGTTTAATAGGATGTGAGTAAGCCCCTCAGAGAGAGCAGGCACTGAATACATGAAGTTGCCTGCCTACCCCTAACAAGGTACTTTGGCCCTTGCTTTCTGGGGCTCACAGTCCTCTGGGGAGACATCATACAGCAACATATGAAGTGCTGGGGTGCCCAAAGGAAGGAGAAATCTACTGGGCCTGGGCTCTTATTGTGAAGAAAACTCCAAGAGTTTCCTAGAAAGATAGGGCATTGCAGGTAAAGCACATGGGTCTTAGAAAGGTGCGCAGCCTCCAGGTGGCTGCAGCCTGGGTGCACGTGGCAGAAGGGCAGGAGAGCAGGCAGAACAGTGTGATGGGGAGCAGGTCCCAAAGGTGTGAATAATGCAAATTGCAGTGAGCTAATAAGTTTTTATTTCATCCTACAGGTGATGGGGATCCCCTGAAAATTTTCAAGTAGGTGACTGACAAAAAAGGAATTTGCTTTTTAGATGTGAGATCCTTGAGAGCAGGGGAGGTATCTTAGCCATCCTTGTGTCTTTAGTGAGACACATAATTTTATTCAGAGTAGAAAACCAACATTTGTTGAGGGAATGACAGACACAACGGTGGCTATGGTGCACAGATGGATGTGAGGCAGGCTGTTGCAATAGCCCAGGTGGGAATGCTGAGGATGTGAATGAAGGTAGTGGTAGGGCATGGAAAGGAAGTGACATGACATTTGAGACTTGTGAAGTAGCATCAGTGCATTTTTTTTAGCTACTCCAGGAAATACAACTTTAATAAAATAATTGAGGAATATAGAACACATATATCCTGAAAGCCATTTCATCAAATTCTTTTGATGTTATTTTCCTCATCAGTCCATCTTCAGAAGAAGATGGTTTATTGGGAATGCATCAGTGCATTTTGACAAGCTGGAACTCAGGGAGTGGTGGATTAGAAGGTAAAACAAAGATGATTTTATGACTTCTAGCTAGGGTGATGGCAAAGCTATTAAAAATTAAAGAAATACAGGGAGAATAATTCATTTGCTGAAGTTTAGGACAGCAGCACAATATGAAGTGTTCAGTGGATGTAAGTGATGTTTTCCTCTCAATATTTTGTCTGAAAGCAAGGCCGTCATTGTCATCAGCTCTCTTGAGACTTCTAGGGAACCAACAGTTTCAAGGTAGAATGAAAAAAATCATGGTACAGTTTTCACCCATGTATTTTACATTAGAGCATCTCAATGATAGGACAGGTGTAAAAAGGAAGTATAGCAAATGTTTTTACATTTAAACATTAAAAATACACAACTGAGTGGAAGTTACTGATATTTCCGTATAACCCCTGCCTGCACACATGTGTGGCCCTCCTTCCCTTTATTATCATCCGCCACCTGAAAGGCATATTTGTTACAATTGCTGAACCTACATTAACACACCATTGTTATCCAGAACTTAAAACCCCTTTAAAAATTAAAATATATTTATTACAACCCCCCCCCACATAACTGTATACTGTTATATGCAACTGTATGTTGTGTATGTATATGTACACAGCTGTATACTGTGTATGTTGTAGGTGTGCCTGTACACAAATGTATCCTGCTTTATGTTGTGGAAACAAGCAGGGATGCCTGGTACATGACCCAGACCCTGATCCTGGGCCTCTCTCTAAGTTGCCTGACAATGAGCCAGCTCTCAGATTCAATGGCCCCATGGAACTGAGGGCTCCCAGTTCTCCAAGGTCTGGAAGCTGTGGCATCTCAGAGAATTCCCCTAAATAGTAGGCCCCAAAGACTGGGACTGGTGTGCCTAGCTAAAACGTGTATTCCCCCATGTGAGGCCTTTATGCACGTCTCACAAAATGGCGGTGATGGGGCGGACACTCTACTGTCGGTCTCCACAGCATAGTCCCTTCATTTGGCCCAGCACACCTCTCTGCAGGAGGCCAGGGGCCCTGCTGACCCTGCACCCACAAATTCCAGCTGCATCAGGTGTTCCCTGGGCCCTTTACTGAACAACCGTGCTGCCTATTTGGATCCTCAGGAAATTACAAATAATTGCTGTAGCTGAGAAGGAGAACTCTGATCTATGACCAGCAGCATTGAAGCCCACTTCAGCGAGCAGGGGATAATGTACTGTTTTATCTCATAATGCATGTGTTCTAATTATTTCGACCACCAGATGTAACAAAGCTTTAAAGTTAAAGCAGCATAAGTATTTTATGCAAGACCCTGTATACTCAATTCCAGCCATATTGCCCCCATTCACAGAATCTAAAAGGTTGCTACTTACTTTTCCTACTATTTTCAAGGGGGAACATTTTAGATCGTTTAGTCCACAGGTGTCCTAAATAATGGTGGTGTATTTTCTCTAATGGTATGGAGACAGGCCTTCGTCTGCTGACCTTATTGATCAGATTTGAGTTAATGGCAGTGGTTCGTTTGAAGTAGTTTTTGTGTGTGTATGTTTGAGGTAAAATTCATGCAAAGAGACAGATGGAATAGTCCTCTGGGTTCTTGCTGTGACCCAGAAGATTTTATCTTTTTTATTTGCCTTTCTTTTCTTTGGGAATGAAAATAACACAAAAATCTTAGTTTGCTTTGTAGTTGGTCCAATTATTGGGGATCAAAAAATCTCATCAATGACATCATCAGGTTTAATGAGACTACATTTATATAATTATGAGGGCCAGTTAATTTAATTTCACCAAAATTTAAAAAACATTTATTTTGGTGAAAACTACACATACTTATTAAAGCAATTTCACTTCCTTTTTTTCTGTTAACTGCTACCTAAAAATATCTCTCTATATCATCTGTAAGGCAAAATATTTTGGAAAAAATGGAAAGTTATATGAGAAGGTGCATAAACTCAGATCACATTGAAACAAAACAAAGCCAAAATATAGAAACAGAATGTGTGTGTCTGTATGTGCCTGTGTGTGTGTGTGTGTGTGTCTATGTGTGTGTATGTGTATGAATAAACAAATTACATATGCCATATACGTTCTTCCTTCTACCATGCAATAGAGAACATTATTTTCTTATACACCCAGGAACACAATTAGTAATGATGTATTTCTAGTGATGCCCTAGAAATCTTGATAAGATTGATCAAGAATGGGAGCCTGTAGTTAAACTTAGTCCTAGTGCCACAAAATAAAGGAGGAGCTTGGGTCCTCACGCTCTTTCTCTATCCTGCCTGGGTCTTTGTGGTTCTTGCAAAACCAGCCTTAGGTGGGTGACAGGAGGGACAAGGGGGTAGAAGGTGGAGATGAATTAGGATCCAGCCTAGAGACTCTGAAGTGATGTATCAAGAGCTCTGCACTCTTGATAAGGAGAAAATGCTAGTCAATCCATTTCTCTTTTCATTCCAACTTGTAAATATCAAGAACATTTATATTTGTTTTTCTGGGAGGAATGATTAAAATATCTGAGGTGGTGAAGGGGAGAAGAAAGTAGTAGAAAGACATTTGCTACAAAGGAATGGGGAGGGAGTGTATACCTTGAATTGCTTATGGCTGGTTGAGTTCTTCCAGCTCAATCTATGACAAAGACAATGGGCAATTGGGGATTATCCTCCTGGGGATTTTCCAGAAAATTGATCTTAAGTACGATTCAAAATTTAATTTGTAAGCAGGAGGGTGCTGGTCCAGAAAGGGTATGAAAGGAGGGGTTTTAGACTAAGTTGGCAAATGATGTTTATGTAGTAGCTAGGTTATTAAAAGTGTAAAAAGAGTTGCAGTTTCATGGGAAAGGCCACCACAACATCAAGTTTACATTGGTTGTTGGGAAGGAAGTCTGTGGCGGACAGTCTGACATGGCAGTGTGTAGACTCTCAGAAGCAAATGACAAGTAGCTTTCAGTGTGATCAGAAATAGGAATAACAATTTAACCTCCAAATTATGTTAAGGTCAATAACAAGAAAGCATGAATAGCACTGATGTAGGGGGGCTCACCACCAGGTAACAAGACCTGAATTTTGAGCTGCCCAAAGTTATTTCTCAAATGCAGACAAATCTGCCCATTTCTTGTTTGGGAACAGTCTTTTATCCTCTTTGGCAAAATGTTCTTCAATTTGAAATTAAGAAAGATCAAGACAAATATGGCCTGGATTCTGTTTCAACCTACTGGTCTGACACCACCTGGTGTACCAAAATCCCATTCTAGAATTAGTGCCAACCCCACAGGTTGGGGCTCAGTCTTGTACAGGACTGCTCTCACTCTAGATACCAGGCACACTTTGGGGTCCCCAGGCCACCCACACTGTTGACTAACTGGCTACAGATTTGGAAGTTTCCCACAGCCCCCTCAGGTTTGATTAATTTGCTAGAATGACTCACAGAATTCAGGAGCATTATGTTTATTATTATAATCCTATCTAATAAAGAGGGAACATGCAAATTGACTATCACAAAGATGGTGGCACCCATAGCCACAAGATGGCGGCGCCCAGTCCCCTCAGCTCCACTGGAGACCCCCAGTCCTTTCAGCCCCACCAGGAGGAGTGGTGGCAGGCACATGCCTGAGGGTGGATCTGGCCACCTCTTGTGTCTGCTGCTGGAGTCCCACAGTCCTTTCAGCCCAGCCAGGGGTCCAGCAGGTACACAGTGTGGCTGGACCTGCTCTCAGCCCCCGAGCCACCCAGGGCTGCCTGAGGCTCAGGTAACCAGGCCTGGTCGAAGCTTGTGCTGCCAGCAGTGACAGCAACAGAGATGTGATGGGGGCATTGCCTTCCCCTGATCGCCGGGTCAACTCCCGCCCTTGAGGGCTCCCAGTCTGTGTGTGAGAGGGAGCAGGCCCAGCTGAGGGACCCCCCACTTCAATGCATGAATTTTCATGCACTAGCCCTCTAGTCTTATATAATAAAAAGCTAACATGCAAATTGTCCCCTCAACTGGGAGTTTGACCAGGTGGCGGGACTGGCCAGTCAACCAACTGCAACCCCTTACCCTGACTGGCCCCACCCCTGGCTTGTCTCCCCCCTCCCCCCCATCTGGGTGGGTCAGTGAGATCCCACCCATGAATGAACTCATGCATCAGGCTTCTAGTTTTATTATAAAAGATACAGAACATGACCAGTCCAAATGTAGAGACATGTGCAAGGTCTGAATGCAAAGGATCCTGAATGCAGATCCTGGCCTCTCCAGGGCAGTCAGGATCTGTCACCCTCTCAGCACATTGAACGTGTTCACCAAGTAGGAAGCTCCCCTGAGCTTCAATGTCCAGGTTTTATTGGGTTTTATTATGTAGGAACGATTAGTGAAATCACAGGCCAAGTGATTGAATGCAACCTCCAGTCTTCCTCCTCACTCAGAGGTAGGCTAGGCTGACAGTATCTTGCTTAAAGTTCCAGCAGGTAGTTGGTCTTTCGGGGGACCAGTTCCTATCCTGAAGCTATTTAGGAGACCCCTGAGCCATCTTATTAGCATAATCTTGGTGTGATCCAGGAACTCAGGAATAACAAAATACATTCCTATTTCTTGGGAAATTCCAAGGGTTTTAGCAGCTCTGTGCCAAGAACCTCAGAAAAAAGACTCAAAAAAACTCTTCCTTATACTATGGCATGGGAAGACAGGCAATCAGGCAGGTTTTCATATAATGAACTTTCAATTATATATAGAAGGTTTTAATCTATTTTCCAAACTGGAGCCACAGTAAACTGATACCTAGTCAAGCCAGCTCCTGCTCGAAACCCTTCAGGGCCCTCCCTAAAGGGTTTCTTAGCAGAAAGGGTACAGTCCCTAAGCAGGTCTCCCAGGTGGTGTCCTAACTCATCTGCCACACACCTCTCCCCTTGTGCTCAGGAGTCAGCCTTTTAGTTTCCCCCATATGCTTGCTGTGTTGGCCTTTGCTCTGCTGGTCTCTCTGCTGGAATTAGTCCTTTCCTCCCACTTCTGATCTGTGTGCTCCTATGGCACCCAGGCTCCTATAATCACCCCACATTGTCTTCTCTATTAGCTGTAAGCTCTAAGGTGAGCTGTTTGTGCTCAAAGTTCATTCATGCCCTGTGTTTAAAGATAAACCGAGTCATATTAAACTTTCTGTGCTTATTTGAGCAAAAGTCCATTTGAATTGGGCACTGCCACACAGGAAATGGTTAGGAGTGCTCCACCTGCAGAAGCTCAGGTAGAGACTATTGTAGAAAAAAGCGGGGAGCAAAGCAAGAAATTTGTTGATTGGCTATAGCTTAAAGCCTAGTTCAGTGGTTGGCAAACTGCAGCTTGTGAGCCACATGTGGCTCTTTGGCCCCTTGAGTGTGGCTCTTCCACAAAATACTATGACTTGGGCAAGTCTATTTTGAAGAAGTGGTGTTAGAAGAAGTTTAAGTTTGAAAAATTTGGCTCTCAAAAGAAATTTCAATCATTGTACTGTTGATATTTGGCTCTGTTGACTAATTAGTTTGCCGACCACTGGCCTAGTTGATTGTGATTGGATGTCTTTAGACTTCAATTTTGTAACCTTGAGGCATTTACAGGCTTAGATTTCGGTTTACTTATGTAGGCCCTCATGGCATTAAGAGCCACATCAGTCCAATGGCTTCCTTGCTTAATTAATTTAATACTCCTAACACCCATCACAGTCCCTGGTGTATGCAGGATGCTCAATATACTTTTACTGAATGAATTATACATTATTTCTCAATTCATTCTCGGGGAACTGGCAACAACTCTTACCCAAGTATGATTAAGAGAACAGTGCTCTGCCTGGATCTCCCTGTTATGTTTTCCATGTTCTTTGTGTGTCTCATTATTCTTGTTAATATGTCAGTCTGCACAGAGATCTCTCTGTTATTATGGCTTGTTATAGACTTAATTCATATGTAGAAGCCCAATCCCCCAATGCTACTATATTTGGAGATAGGGCCTTGAAAGAGGTATTTAAGGTTACAGGAGATCAAAAGGTGGGGCCCTACTCCAATATGACTCGTGTCCTTACAAGAAGAGGAAGAGACACTAGAGGTAGGCATTCATAGAGGACACAGTGAGAAGATGGTCATCTGCAAGCCAAGGAGAGAGGCCTCAGGAGAAACTGAACCTGCCAACAACCTGATCTTGGACTTCCAGGCTTTACAACGTGAAAAATAAATTTGTTGTCAAAGCCTCCCAGTCTGTAGTATTAGGCCCAGACTAACATAGGGCCTTTGCTTAGGAACTTGCTCCAAGTTTGCTTTTCTAGAGTTTTCATCAGTTATATTCCTGAGAAGACTCTAAAATGTCCTACATGCCCTGGCCAGTGTTTCTCAGTGGTTAGAGTCTTGGCCAGAGCACCAAAGAGTTGTGGGTTCAATTTCCTGTCAAGGGCACCTACTTGGATTGTAGGTTCAATCCCCAGCCCTGGTCAGGCGCATGCGGGAGGCAACCAATTGATGTGTCTCTCTCACATTGATGTTTCTCTCTCTTTCTTTCTCTCTCTCCCCACCTCCCTTCCTTCTTTCCTCCCACTACCTCTAACAATTCATGGAAAAAATAACCTCAGATGAAGATTAGAAAAAAAAAAAGATGCCCTACAAAATGCCTGCTGCTAATTTCCTAAGGAGGGGACCTAATATGGGGATGGCTTCTCGCACCGTGTGCTGAGATGGGTCAGCCTGTGCCTTAGTTCTGGATGAGCTTTCTGTGTTTTGCTTCTTTGTGCTGCGTTCTGTCCTTTTCTGTTCACTGCTGTGCTGGCTTAGGCTGTTCCTTGCCTGCATTTTGTGACACTTTCTGTTCACACTATTGAATCTGTCCTGGGCTATTTCTGTTGAATGATCTTATGACCACTGTCCGGTGGCTTATTCTTGTCACACGTGGTCACAGTTGGAAAGCTACAGGAAACCGACACAGGAACTGAGTGGATTTTACCTGAGCACAGACAGGTAAAAGAATTAAAATTAAACTCCCAACTTTATATTTAACTGTTCTTTCCACTCTACTTCTGGTTGGCTCACATTTATAAGTAGATGAATAGAAAATTTTGTTGACTATCTTTTCATTTATCAAGATATGTGGAACCTTAGCAGTCTATTTGTCCTATTAGTATCACCTCATTGGATTCTTGGACTACGGGAACTAGAAGAAGCAATTAATTACGATATAAGCTTGACTTCTCTCAACTTTACCCTCCAGAGGTTCTGAGCAAATAGAACAAAAACCCAAATCACCAGAAAGTGTCATTAAAGAGAACTTGACGGTGTATCCAGATTTCAAAATTGCTACCAATCATCCCAGTTTCCTGTTAGCATCTACTTTGTAAAAAGTGGCTGGTGAATTCATCCACACCAGGCACTGATATGTTCCAGCCTTCAGTTTTTACTAAAATAAATGAGAAAAAGACCTCAGTTTTCCCATCTGAAATAAAAAATATTTTATTATGAAAGGTTTGTTTATTGACACCCCAAAGATTCCATAAAAGATGAAATGTAAATATAATTTAAGGGAGATGAAGTTTAGGGTTTTATGAGATTAAAAAAATGAAAAAAGGATGCAAAGAGAGTTGCCAACTCTTCCAGTAAATCTGACAGATGCTTGAATTCTTCCCTTGATCATGTTTTTTCACCAGCAGTCCTCACAGTGAAATGAATAAAATGAAGATAATTAACCCCCAAATTCACATCTGCCAGAGGCGAAGATAACCATCTGCCAAGAGGACCTGTCCTACTAACATTTCTGTGTCTCCTCTAAGGTTTAAAGATATCTGTGTCACTGGTCTTCAGACTCAGCTTTCCTGCTGCAGATACCTGCTCTTTTAGCTCCTATTCACACAAATCCATGGTGCTGCGTTTCATGATTTAGAAGAGCTTTTCCCTTTTTAATGAGGTTATAATCAAGTTGAGATCTGCAATAGCAGCAGTTTTAGAATTAATTATTCTTCTTGTTTTTAAAGCCCAAGTTAATAACCCCTTCAAAATAGATCCCAAAACTGGATGAATTGTAATCAACATTTTGGTGCATAGCTGTGCACATCGCTAAGCACTATCTTCCCGTGGCCTGTTCCTAAATCATTATATATTGTTTTCTCAATCTTTTCATGCTGTTAATGAAGGCAGATGGGAAAACAGCTTAGTTCTTTGTCCCTTTCCGCTGTTGGCTCTTATACTGGGTATCTTCTTTTACCCCTCCCTTCCCTTTCCATCCGTCTACTCCCAACCAGGGAGGCAGTCCATATAGATATCATCAACATACTCTGATGACTTCTGGCTTTTGGTTGAGTTTGGCTGATGGAAACCATCATAAGCAGGAGATGGATATGGATGGGGGAGGGGCCAGTGCAGAGGGAGGTGGAGGTGTTTAGTACAGCAGTTCACTCCCTTCCAGTTTAAGAGGGATGGTTTCATCCCATTCCAATGATGGCCTTCTGTTGCTACTCTTTTTGGGTGCTTCAAATCTCCCTTTCCTGAGACCCTTCAGGCATAGAGGCAGTAATCAAGGCATTGAAGTAATTGTTGCTGATTTCATACTTTCTTTGAATAGTCCCTTTATTAAAATCTCAATTAACCTGGTTTTTGTGAGCCTCCTTTTCTAGCTGGGTTTGATACCACTTTCTCATATTTCTCTCTCTTTTTTTCAATCTTATTCTCCTCTACCCCTTTCTTCTTCTCCAGTTTTCTCCCTCTGACTATTGTTTTTCTTTCTATCTTAGTCTCCTGAGTCTTATCTTCATCTTTTCTTTTACTCTCTATTGTTTATATTCATGCTTTTCATTCATGCACTTATTTACTGTAAATAGGGATTGGAGAGGAGCTCCACTTAATGAAACAGTTAAATATATTGAAAAAAAAATGTAAAAAGCAAGTTATTATTGCTGCTGGGAGTGTAAACTGGTACAACCACTTTGGAAAGCAATTGGGCAATTTCCCGAAAAGTAAGACACACAGCTGTCATATGATCTAGCCATTCCACTCATAGGTATTTATCCAGGAAAATTGAAAGCATACAAAGACTTTTACATGAATGTTTGTAGGAGCTTTATTTATCATAGCCCAAATGGAAACAACTCAAATATTTGCTAATAGGTGAGTATATAAACCAACTGTAGTATGTCTATGCAATAGAATACTACCTAGCAGCAAAAGGGAATTAACTACAGTAGTCCCCCATTGTTCAGAGGGAATAGGGTCCAAGACCCCCAGTGATTCTTGAAACTGGATAATACCAAACTATGGAAAGCAGTTGGGCAATTTCTTGAAAAGTAAGACACACACCTATATAATACTATGTTTTTACTTATACATATCTATGATAAAGTTTAATTTATAAATTAGGCACAGTAAAAGATTAACAATAGTAACATAATAAAAGTTATGTGAATGTGTTTTCTCTCACCCAAAAGATTTTATTATCCTGTACCCACCGTTTTTTGTGATGGGAAATGAGAAAATGCCTACAAGATGAGATGCACTTGCAGTTTGAGATGCAACTGCAAAACTAGCATGAATTTCTTTTCTCTTCTTCACAATTTCACAGATAGAAAATTCTTACCATTGGTCTTAGGAACTATAGCATACAACTTCTTTTCTATGAAGTTGAGAACTTTTACTTTTTCACTTAAAAGACACTTTGCCACTTGTATCCAGCATATCTGAACTGTTAGCATCATTACTCTTGCACTTTGGAGCCAATAAATACTTAATAAAATAAGGGTTACTTGAACCCAAGCACTGTGATACTGCCACAGTCCATCTGTAGCCCAGACGGCTACAAGTAACTACTGGGCAGGGCTTATACAGCATGAGATGCTGGACAAAGAGGTGATTTACATCCTGAGAGGGAAGGAGAGAGAATTCATCAGACTATGAGTAGCATAATGGTGTGCAATTTAAAACTTATGAATTGTTTATTTCTGGAATTTTCCATTTAATATTTTTGGACTGTGGCTGACTGCGGGTAACTGAAACTGCAGGAAGAAAAACCACACAGATGTGGGGTGAGGGACTGTATTGGTATGCATGCAACATAGATGAATCTCAAAATAACTAGGCTGTGTGAAAGAAGTCAAATAAAAAAGACTGTATACTGTCTGATTATATCTAGAGGGTGTTCCAAAAATGTAAAAACACTTTGAATAATTATAAAGGCAGTGTTTATTAAAACACATTTAATTTTTAAAATATAATAGAATCATTTTTAAAATATAATAGACATTAGTATGTATACATGCTTTTCAAACATCCTATATATAAAACCAACTAAAATATATAGCGACAGAAAACAGACCTGAAAGTTTTGCCTGAAAGGGAGGAAGAGTGGCTCAGGGAGTGCTGGGATGTGGGTATACAGAGGTGCAGGAGTGACTTTTTGGAGGTAATGAGTAAGTATGTTCACTATCTTGATTGTGGTAATGATTTCATTATCATATGAAATATGTATACATATGTCAAAATTATTAAATCGTGCACTAAAAAATAACACACAATGATTGCCCTAGCCAGGTGGCTTGGTTGGTTGGAGTGTCTTCCCATATACCAACGGTTGTGAGTTGGATTCCAGGTCAAGGCACATACCTACGTTGCAGGTTTGATCCCAAATTGGGGCGCCTACAGCAATCAACCAATGGATGTTTCTCCACACATTGATGTTTCTCTCTCTCATCAATATAAACATATCCTCATTGAGGATTAAACACACACACACACACACACACACACACACACACACACAATGATAGACTTAAAGATAGTATATGTTTCTTGATGCTGGAAAAAATTACCATAAATTTAGTGACTTAAAACAGTATTAATTTAGTATATATTACAGTTCTGGAGATAGAAGTCCAAAATCAGACTCACTGGGCTAAAGTCAAGGTGTTGGGAGGGCTGGTTCCTTTTGGATGCTCTCAGAAGAGCATCTCTTTCCTTGTATTTTTCAGCTTCTAGTGACACCTGTATTCCTGGGTTTGTGTCCCCTTCCCCCACCTTCAAAGGGCATCACTTCAGCCTCCATTCCCACCATCACATTACCTGCCTCCCTCTTACAAAGCCACTTGTGATGACATTTAGGGCCCACTCAGATAGCCCAATCTTCCTATCTCCTGTCCTTAATGTAATCACAACATGCTTTTGCCATAAAAGGAAACATTTACACATTCGGAGATATCTTCGGGGGGCTGTTACTAAGTCAGTCTCATAGTATATTGCTCACTCTGCAAAAATGCATATTGCTTAATGTCTGGGAGTAGCTTATATCTTTTTTCTCTATACTGAGCTATTTATAACTAGACCTGGTTCTTTTTATTGAGTGATTGATTGATTGATGAGAGAGAGAGAAAGAGAGAGAGAGAGAGAGAGAGAGAGAGAGAGAGAGAGAGAGATTGGGGTTTCACTTATTTATGCATTCAGTGGTAGATTCTTGTGTGTGCCCTGACCTGAGATTGAATCTATAACCTTGTTGTATCGGGATGACACTCTAACCAATTGAACTACCCAGCCAGGGCCTAGGCCCTTAAAGAGAGAACAATTTCCAGGTTAAATTCTATATAAAAAAATTTACTGTACAGAAATCACTGACTATGTTACTTCTTGTGCAAAATTATAAAACATCCCCAGTGTACAGGCTAAACATTTCAAGCTCATTCTCACGTGGGCTTAGTAACTGGGTAAAGGATAACCCTTTAGACAAACACTGCCATTTTTCCCAACACTAATCCCTATTTTATAGGCTCCAAACTACCCTTTGTTAACTCCTTCAAATCACATTCCCCATTATAATACTGTCTTCGCCAGTCTGACCAGTGAAGTGTTAGGAAAATCTTCACCACCTAATTACTCTGTAGGAAGCAAACACTATTGCTCACATTTATGTATTTTAAATATATTTTTATGGATTTCAGAGAGAACAGGGAGAAACAGACAGATAGAAGTATCAATTGGCTGCCCCTTGCTGGGGATGGAGTCCACAACCCGGGCATGTGCCAGACTAGGAATTGAACAGTGACCTTCTGGTGTACGGGACAACATTTAACCAACTGAGCCACTCTGGCCAGGCATCATTGCCCATATTTAGAGCTACTTCTAGAGAAGCTGCTGAAATGGAGCCTCATTCCTAAAAGAGGATGACACTTGGGTTTCGTTGACACATGACCCTACTCTTGGTGAGACTTCTCTGAGGAGTGGAGAGTCTGGGGATAGGATTTGTTGTACTGCATAATGGTGTCAGAGAGAAACTTTGCTTCTTAAGTGGCCCCCAGGGGCAGCAGATGGAGTCAGAGTGATGTTTTTATTTCCCACAGACTCTGGGATGGTTGTCTCATGCTTGAACCCTGGCCCACACCAGCAGGAAGCCCAATTTTAGGAAGCAGACTTGGTCAACCCAAAAATGTCTCCAAACTGGGAGTTCTCTAGTGTATGATTTTCTTCAAAAGGGAGTCACAAACAAATGACAAATGCTAGACTTTCACCGTAGGTGCTTCTAGCAATGCCTTTGGGGACCACAGGGTTTGTACAATGAGGGTGTAGGCCAATTTACAAAGTTCTCTCTTATAGGCAAGAGGAGGTCCTGTTTCCTCCTGCTGCTGCCCTGCCAGGTAGGTTTCCTTCATGTAATACAAAGCTTGGGGACTTTGGCCATCTTTCCCATGCAAAGTGTTAGGGAGGGGAGTTGCAGGAGCCAGGGGAGATGGGAGTGTGATGCTTGTGTGGACACAGCTGGTGTTCCTTCCCTCACCTGAAGGGGTCAGCAAAGGCCAAGGAAGGTGGAGACTTTGTGATTCTCCGGAAAGAAAAATTCCTATAAAGGCTATCAGGCCCCAGGGTAGACCCTTCCTAGCTGCTGTGTGATTTTCCCCAAGGGACAATGACATATCCTCCCACAGAGTTTCCAATACTGGAATTGGCACTGCGTGTTGGAGAATGGACATCTATGTGGGATACAGGAAAGGGAGTGAACCTAAAGGCTGGATTGATGGGTCTGTGAGGGTGAAGAATCCTCAGTCTACCCACTTGGACACTTTTCCTGAGATGTCTGTACCACAGCCAGAGCCAGTAATCAAGCCATCAAAGCTATTAAAATGATTTCTGTATTGAATGAAATTATGGATGAATAATGGGGATGCAGGAAACAGACTAATGGGTCTAATGTTTTCCCCCAACCTTTTGCTTCTCAATAAAATGCAGTCATCTGACTCCTTATTTTTTGCTAGGAAAATGATGACTCCTCTGAGAAGCTCTTAACAATGATCATTTTGCCACTCATTCCCTTGGGTGGGGACAGGCAGGAAAAACCATACCAGAGATAGGCACTAAGTCACACTCTGCTTCTTAGAGGAGCGTTTAGTTTCTAACTCATGTTCACTGGTTGCCACATTTTCTTTTTTTTTAATTTAATACATCTTTATTGTTCAGATTATTACAATTATTCCTCTTCCCCCTTCCCCAAATAGCTCCCCTCTACCTGGTTCTCACCCCACCCTCTGCCCTTACCTCCTCTCCACTGTCCTCATTCATAGGTGTACGATTTTTGTCCAGTCTCTTCCCACACTTCCCATACCCCTTTCCCCCTGAGAATTGTTAGTCCACACCCTTTCTGTGCCTCTGATTCTATTATATTCACCAGTTTATTCTCTTGATCAGATTTTTAATTCACTTGATTTTTAGATTCACTTGTTGATAGATATGTATTTGTTGTTCATAATTTTTATCTTTACCTTTTTCTTCTTCTTCCTCTTCTTAAGGAGTACCTTTCAGCATTTCATATAATACTGGTTTGGTGTTGATGAACTCCTTTAGCTTTTTCTTATCTGTGAAGCTCTTTATCTGCCCTTCAATTCTGAATGATAGCTTTGCTGGGTAGAGTAATCTTGGTTGTAGGTTCTTGCTATTCATCACTTTGAATATTTCTTGCCACTCCCGTCTGACTGCACAGTTTCTGTCGAGAAATCAGTTGACAATCATATGGGTGCTCCCTTATAGGCAATGAACTGTTTTTCTCATGCTGCTTTTAGTATTCTCTCTTTGTCTTTTGCTCTTGGTATTTTAATTATGATGTGCCTTGGTGTGGTCCTCTTTGGATTTCTTTTGTTTGGGGTTCTGTGAGCTTCCTGGACTTGTAAGCCTATTTCTTTCACTAGGTGGGGGAAGTTTTCAGTCATTATTTCTTTAAATAGGTTTTCAGTATCTTGCTCTCTCTCTTCTTCTGGCACCCCTACAATTCTGATGTTGGTACGCTTGAAGTTGTCCCAGAGGCTCCTTACACCATCTTCAAGTTTTTGGATTCTTTTTTCTTTTCCAATGGAGTGTTTTCTTTTTCTTTGTTTTTCTAATCTTTGACTTGATTCTTGCCTTCCTCTAGTCTGCTGTTAGGTCTCTGTATAATATTTTTTATTTCAGTCAGTGTATGTTTAATTTCTAGTTGGTCCTTTTTCATATCCTCAAGGGTCTTGCTAAATTTATTGGTCTTTTCTAGGAAATTTTTGAAAAACCTTATAAAAGTGGTTTTGAACTCTATATCCAGTCATTTGTTTTCCTTCATTTCTTTCATTTGTGATCTCTTTCTTTGTCTCTGCAGTTTTGCTGCTTCCCTGAGTTGGGAGAGTAGCTTTGTGTGCTAGGTGTTCTAGATAGCCCAGTGGCTCAGCCTCCCCAGTTATCTGAAGTGGACACTTTTGGTGCACCCCTTTGTGGACTGTGTGCACAGTCTTGTAGTTAAGTCTTGATTGTTGTTGGTATCACTGGGAGGAATTGACATCCAGGCCAATTGGCTGTGAGGATAGCTGTGTCTATGCCAGGAGAACTTCTGTGCTGGAGACACCCTTTTGAGACAAGACTTGCAAAATTGCAAAAGCCTCTGTGTTTGGCTTGGATGGGGAGGAGTCTGAGGGCTTCCCGTCAGCCCTGCCCTATGCAGTCCCTGTGTCTGTGTTCCTCTGTAATCATTGCAATCACCTCAGAGAAAGCCACCTTCAAATTTCGCCTGCTGCCAGGCAGTCCAATTTCTCCTTGAATGAATCTGGGTTCCCAGAAACTCACCTGGAACTGGAGATCACTACAGTCAAGAGCTTCCGTCCCCACCTCTTCCACTTTAGAAAGCCAGTCACGCACTCAGCCACATGTGCATTCAGCAGTCAGTCTTCTTTGCATGTGTGTACCTCCAGACCTCTGCCTCCACAGCTCCCCTGATTCTCAGTGTGCTTTCTCTTTCCTGACAGTCCAGTTTCTCTCTGAATGAGTTTGGGTTCCCAGAAACTCTCCTGGAACTGGAGTTCAGTGCAGCTGGGAGCTTCCGTCTCCCTCCCTCCCACTTTAGAACAGTTGTTCTCAACTTTCCTAATGCCGCGACCCTTTAAGACAGCTCCTCATGTGGTGGTGACCCCCAACCATAAAATTATTTCTGTTGCTACTTCCTAACTGTAATTTTGCTACTGTTATGAACTGTAATGTAAATATCTAATATGCAGGATGTATTTTCGTTGTTACAAATTGAACATAATTAAAGCATAGTGATTAATCACAAAAACAATATGTAATTATATATTGTGAAATATTTATTTGTATAATTACAAATAAATGAAATTTTTTTGTCTTGAATCATGGTGTACCATGGGTAACAGTCTTCATATGACAACAGTAAACTACATTGCTACACTTTGCTACACCAAGGAGCAGTCTGTTGGTTCCTAAGACCATGGGAAATATGTGTTTTCTGATGGTCTTAGGCGACCCCTATGAAAGGGTCGTTTGACCCCCAAAGGGGTCGCGACCCACAGGTTGAGAACCACTGCTTTAGAAAGTCAGCCGTGCATTCAGCTGCCCATGCACTCAGCCATCCATTCTCTCCATGCACTCACGTGTCTCCACTCCTCACCCTTTTGCAAGGCAGCAGTTTAGGTGTTTACCTATGCTGCCATCTTGATTTATTCTCTGGTTGCCACATTTTCTTTTCTTTTTTTTTTTTAAAATTAAATCTTTATTATTCAGATTATTACATTTGTTTCTCTTTTTTCCCCTCCATAGCTCTCCTCCACCCGACTCCCATCCCTCCCTCTACCCTTCCCTCCTTCCCATTGACATCATCCATAGGTGTATGATTTTTGTCCAGTATCTCCCTGCACACCCCTCACCCCTTTCCCCCTGAGAATTATCAGTCCACTCCCTTTCTGTGCTCCTGATTCTATTATATTCACCACTTTATTCTGTTGATCAAATTTTTAATTCACTTAATTGTTGATAGATATGTATTTGTTGTTCATAATTTTTTGGCTTTTACCTTTTTCTTCTTCCTCTTCTAAAAGAGTACCTTTCAGCATTTCATATAATACTGTTTGAAGTTGATGAACTCCTTTAGCTTTTTCTTATCTGTGAAGCTCTTTATCTGCCCTTCAATTCTGAATGATAGCTTTGCTGGATAGAGTATTCTTGCTTGTAGGTTCTTGCTGTTCATCATGTTGAATATTTTTTGCCATTCCTGTCTGGCCTGCATCGTTTCTGTTGAGAAATCAGCTGACAGTTGTATGGGTGCTCCCTTGTAGGTAATGAACTGTTTTTCTCTTGCTGCTTTTAATATTCTCTCTTTGTCTTTTGCTCTTGGTTATTTTAATGATGATGTGTCTTGGTGTAGTCCTCTTTGGATTCCTTTTATGTGGGGTTCTGTGTGCTTCCTGGACTTGTAAGTCTATTTCTTTTACCAGATGTGGGAAGTTTTCAATTATTTATCTTTAAATAGGTTTTCAGTATCTTGCTCTCTCTCTTCTTCTGGCACCCCCACAATTCTGATGTTGGTACACTTGAAGCTGTCCCAGAGGCTCCTTACATAATCTTCACATTTTTTTTATTCTTTTTTCTTCTTGCTTTTCTAGTTGAGTGTTTTCTGCTTCTTTATATTTCAAATTTTTGACTTGATTCTTGCCTTCCTCTAGTCTGCTGTTAGGTCTTTGTATAATATATTTTTATTTCAGTTAGTGTATGTTTAATTTCTAGTTGGTCCTTTTTCATCTCTAGTTGGTTCTTTTTCATCTCCTCTTGGGTCTTGCTAAATTTATCCATCTTTTCTAGAATATTCTTGAAAAACCTTATAACTGTGGTTTTGAACTCTATATCCAGTTGTTTGTTTTCCTCCATTTCTTTTGTTTGTGATCTCTTTCTTTGTCTCAGCATTTTCACTATGCTGGAAGAACTTCTGTGTTGGATTCAGCCTTATGATACAAGACTTACAAAACTGCAAAAGCATCTCTGTTGAGCTTGGGATGGATGGAGTCTCAGGGCTTAACGGACCACATTGCCTTCCAGTCGCTCCCCCACCCCCCCCACAGCCACTGAGTCTCACATAACTGGGTAATCGCTGGAGCGGTTCCTCTGCTTGTACGCGTGCATGCTCTTGCAGTGCCTGTAGACTGCTGCCTTTCTGGCTCCCCTCTGCTCCCAGACCATATGAATCTGGGTCCCCAGGGTTTTGCCCGAAACTAGGGTTTAGTGGAGTTAGAAGTGGCACAGTTGGGAGGCTCTGTCTCCCGCCCACTTGTGAAAGCCAGCAGCACAATCAGCAGTCGGTCTTCTGCACACAGTGCTGTGCGTGCCACTAGACGTCTGCCCTTTCACGACTCCCCTAAATTTCCGTGCACTTCTCCCTTTCACAGTCCAAATTCCCCCCATGTGGTTTCAGCTGGACCTGGGCTTCAGTGTCGTAGGATAAGGGATTCATTGCAGTTGGGAGTCTCTGTCTCCCTCTGCCAGAGAAAGCCAGCCAGGTACTCCAGCACCCACTCTCTGCAAGTGCGCATCTCCATACCTCAGCTTTTTGCAGCTCCTCTGGGTCTCTGTGAGCCCCTCTCTTTCCTTCTAGTTGTAGAATTTCCACTCAGCCAGATTTCCTGTGGTTCTGGATGCAGTCCGTTCTGTCTTTTAGTTGTAGTTTTGAAATGGTTGTGTGAGGCAGCAGTATAGGTGCTTACCTATGCCACGATCTTGCATTCTCCTCTTCCACATTTTCAATTGTCAATAATATTTCCATTTTTTAATTACAAAAGTATGACAAGATTATACTTTTATTATTTAAAAAAACACAGGAAAAACAGAAACTTTATGTTTAACTCCTTCAGTCTATTTTCTTTCTCATTGTTGATTTGGAAAATGACCTTTTTTCTATATGCAGTGGTTTGAAAATACCTGGATGTCTACAATTATTTAATACTAGAGGCCTGGTGCATGAAATTCATGCAGGGAGTGGGTATCCCTCAGCCCGCCTGCATCCTCTCCAATCTGGGACTCCTCAGGAGATGTCCTCTCACAATCTGGAACTGCTGGCTCCTAACCACTCGCCTGCCTGATTGCTCTTAACTGCTTCTGCCTGCCAACCTGATTGCCCCCTAACTGCCCTCCCCTGTCAGCCTGATTACCCCCAAATGCCTTTCCCTGCAAGTCTGGTCATCCACAACTGCCTTCCCCTGCTGGCCTAGTTGCCCCCAACTGCCCTCCTCTGCTGGCCTGATCTCACCATCAACTTCCCTCCCCTGCAGGCCTGGTCATCCCCAATTGCCCTCCCTGCAGGCCTGGTCGTCCTTAACTTCCTTTCTCTGCAGGCCTGGTCTCCCACAACTGCCCTCCCCTGCCAGCCTGGTCCTCCCCAACAGCCCTCCCCTATAGGCCTGGTCACCCCCAATTGCTCTCTCTTGCTGGTTTGATCACCCACAAATGCCTTCCTCTGCCAACCTTATTGCCCCCAACTGCCTTCACCTGCAGGCTTGGTTACCCCCAACTGCCTTCTCCTGCCAGCCTGGTTGCCCCAGCTGCCTTCCCCTGCTGGCCTAATCTTGCCTCCAACTGTCCTCCCCTGCCAGCCTAGTCGCACCCAACTGCCCTCCCATGCAGGCCTGGTTGTCCCTAACTGTCCTCCTCTGCAGGCCTGGTCCTCCCCAACTTCCCTCCCCTGCTGGCCTGTTCATCCCCAACTGCTCTCCCCTGCCAGCCATCTTTTGGTGGCCATCTTGTGCAAGGACTATATAGGCTTTTATTAGTATAGATTACTTCCTTCGAAAGATGGAGCATAATTCCCTCCACCTTTTTGTGTAGGATGTACATAGTAACTTGTTTTAAAAGCACAGGATGGAGCAGAAGGGGTGGTTTGTGGTGTTAGAGATTAGGATTTGAATGGGTTTTGGTTTTTCTCTTTCTCACTCTTTCAGACCACCTGATATGAGGGAAGCCAGCTACTCTGCAGTGCACACAAGCAGACCTACGGAGAGACCCATATAGTGGTGAACTGAGGCCTCCTGACAAAGTCACGTAATTGCATTATTGTACTGTATTCTGCCACCTGTGAGGGTACACTGATGTCAGGAACATTCTGCCGCTCAGGGTTCCTGTTCCTGGGAATGAGCAGAGGAAAGAGCACATAGTCCCCAGGTACATTTTTCTATTGACAAAGCATACCCAAGGGGTTAGTTAACAGGTATGGCTAGTTCCAGAGTGCAGGTTATGTGGTGGTTGCTAATATTTGCTTCCCAGGTCACCCTTCACGATTAGTGAATGTATTACCCAGCTACTGGGGTGTTGCTGGCAGAAAGCTCTCAACAATCAAACCCCTCGTGGATTTCTTTAGCTGAAGAAGGCTGCCATGCCCAGGTCATGCCCCCTTCCCAGCAGCCCACATCCAGTGGTTAATTAATGAGTGGTACAGAGCCCAGTCCTCTCCCCGCAACTCATGAGAGCTCGGAGGGACCATCCATTTTCAGATTTCCCTACAGAGAATATGGAGTTCCACTGAGACCACACTGCAGCTAAACTTCACTGTCTGCCCAACTCTACTTCCCTCTCTTCCCATTCACAGGTGTTGATACCAAAAACACTTTTTTAATAAACCTCTTGCATGTTGGTCTCCATCTCAGAGTCTGCTTCTTGGGAAATCCAAGCAGGGACAGTGGTGGAAGGGAATGCATCAACTGTTAGTTGCAAGGCATTTGAGAAATATGGAAGAAACAGTAACTGCGTTCACACTCTGGAAAAGAGCTTAGAGTAACTGATTAGCTATTAAAAGCCAAGTCAAAGCTGAGGACCTCCTTGAAGGCACATAGACTCTTATCCCCTGCAGCCAGAGGGCAGAAAAAGCTGAGAATCAGATTCAGGGCTTAATCATGAGAGCAGAGGAGCTCCACTGAAGGTCTAACTCTCAACTAAGGCAGGTCTGCTATGCCAAAGACAGGACCATCAAAGGGAGAGAATGGGACCCTACACGTGAGATGGGCCATCAGAGTTGAACCCTGGAATCTTGAATCTGCACTTTCTTCTGGGAATCAAGAGGTAGAATCAGGAGTGGCCCTATGTATTGTCACTTCCAGTGACCAACTTAAGGGAAAATTTCCTCCATCCCTATATCCTTGGGTTCTGTGAATTTAAAACATCCCCAAAGAGAAAACACTTTCACTTGAGGAAAAGCAAGAATTTTATGGAACTGTAAGCTTTGGCTGCCATTTGAATATTTTGGGCTCCTTGTGACAAAGGACAGCAAAGAAATAAAGAGATTCACCATCCTGACAGGACTAATTGACCCTGATGATTAAGTAAGACGGAACTGCTGTTACACAATGGGGGTAAGGAAAATCACAACAAAGAAGGCAATATGGGAGATCTCTTCAAGTACAAGTCTTTTCTTGTCTGACATAGAAATTTACTTCATAGAGGTACTTGTAAAAATGTGTCAACATGTATGTACAAGAATGTTTATATTGGAATTATTTATATTGCAAACACTACAAAATAACCTATTTGGAAACTACATAATATTTATTAGCTAGAGGCCTGGTGCACGAAATTCGTGCACTCAGGGTTGAGGAGGGTGTCCCCTCAGTCCAGCCTGTGCCCTCTTGCAATCCAGGACCCCTTGCTCCTTACTGCTCACCTGCTTGATACTCCCTACTGCTGGGCTTGCTGCTCTTTAGTGCTGCAGCAGAGGCTCCTGCCAGTGGCGCTGCACTCACCAGCCAAAAGCCCAGCTTCTGGCTTAGCAGCGCTCCCCATTTGGGAGCGCACTGACCACTAGGGGGCAGCTCCTGCATTGAGCATCTGCCCCCTGATGGTCAGTTCATAGCGACCAGTCATTCCACCGTTTGGTTGATTTGCATATTAGTGTTTTATTATATAGGATAGTATATTGAATGTGAACTGTAAATGAAAAATAAAATTTTAAAAAGAAGCAAATAAAATTTTAGATCTGAAAAATTTTTAATAAGTATCTTTTTAATTCTCACCTGAGGATGTTTTGAAAATTGATTTTTAGAGAGAAAAACATCCATGTGACAGAGAAATACCAGTATGCTGACTCTGTACCTGCTGACCCACCAGGATCTAACCTAAACCTAAGTATGTGTCCTAACCTAGAATACAACAGGAAATCCTTTGGTGTGCAGGTTGAGACCCCAACCAATTTAGCCACCTGGCCAGGGCAGATCTGAAAAAAAATTTTTTAAGTGTACCTCCAGGCTCTGGTCAATGTGGATCAGTAGTTAGAGTGTCCTCCCATACACCAAAGGGTCATGAGTCCGATTCCAGCTGAGGTCACATACACAGGTTGTGGGTTCCATCTCTGTTGGATTGCTTGGGTAACTGAATGATGTTTCTCTTTCTCTTTTCCTCTCCCTTCCTCTTTCTTTAGAATCAATGAAAAAAACATATTCTTAGAGAAGGACTTAAAAAGGAAAAAAATGCTGGTTTGGTTCAGTGGATAGTACTTCTGCAGGCAGACTGAAGGATATTTGATTGGATTTTGATCCAGACCACGTACCTGGGTTACAGGCTCAATCCCGGACCCTAATCTGGGATTTAGCAAGAGGCAACCAATTGATGTCTCTCACATTAGTTTCTGTCTTTCTCCCTCCCTTACACGCTCTGTAAAAAAAATTCGATGGAAAAATGTCCTCATGCCAAAACCGGTTTGGCTCAGTGGATGCATCAGCCTGCAGACTGAAGGGTCCCAGGTTTGATTCCGGTCAAGAGCACCTACCTTGGTTGCGGGCATATCCCCAGTGGGAGGTGTGCAGGAGGCAGCTGATCGATGTTTCTCTCTCATAGATGTTTCTAACTATCTCTCTCCCCTCCTCTCTGTTAAATTAATAAAATATATTTAAAAGAAAGAAAAATGTCCTCAGGTGAGGATTAACCAAAACAAACAAACAAATACACACCCATCCCCAGTGTGATTATTGAAGGAGTATATGAAGTATTTGTTGAATGAACGAGAAGGGATGGGACTTTGCTTTCTAACTGTTTTAGCAACTCTGCAAGCCAGAGGGTTTATTTTTTATTTTAATTTTTATTGATGGATTATTTTAGAGAGCAGAAGAGAGCAAGAGAAACAACAGTGTGTTGTTCCACTTATGCATTCTTTGGTTGCTTCTTGTCTGTGCCCTGACCAGGGATCCAACCCATAACCTTGCTATATCAGGAGGAGGTTCTAACCCACTATGCTGAGGGATGCCTGTCAGGACCCCTCAACAAAATCCCTCTGGCGTGCCCTGGCCCCTGCTGTGGACCAGAGCTCCTCTGACACACCAGAGGTTTGGGTTCCATTCTGTCAGGGCACCTACTTAGATTTCAGGTTTGATCCACTGTAGGGGCTGTCTGCTGCTCAGGAAGTGACCAAGAACCATTGAGGTTGTGTGCTCTGCATCATTTGGCGGGGAGCTGGGGCTTCCGTGGCCGACATGGCCAACTCTGACCCCTGCTACCCCTGCTCCTCCATCAAGGACAATTTCAACTATGGCAGCTGTGTGGCCTCTGCCAGCGTACACAACAGCATGTGTAGGTTGACCTTTCCATGGCTTGCCTGGCCCAGCTGCTGGGCAGTTGCGCCAGGAAGCAGATTTCTGGGTTCCCAGGGAGAAGTGCCCTCCACACCAGACTCCCAGAAAGAGTGGGGCCCTGGAGGGAAAGCACTTTGCTCTGCCTTTCCTTGGGGCTCCTGGGCCAGAGCACCTGTCCTGTGCAGGGCTCAGAAGGGAGAGCCGCCCCAGGGAGGCCTCCTAGGTGGGTGCTGAGAGAATGAAACTGGAGCCCTTCCTCCTTGAACCCCGTCGTCTTTGGTGTAGAAAGGGATAGATGAAAGCCTTAGCAGCCTTACTGGGGTATGCTGTGCGCACAGCCTGCTGAGCGGTTGTGACAGTTACAGCGTCCTGCACAATTTGCATATTCCTCTATTATTAGTATAGATAGGGAATTAGTTAATTACCTAAACTTTTTATAATAAGTGCAGAATAATCAACATAAATAAAAATACAGATATGCATACTGATATATGTACTCAATAGTTTTCTGAGTGACCATAACATTTTTAAAAAGTAATGGCTGCCTTTAGGAAATAAAATTGGCAGGTTAAAAATTTTTTTAATCTTTCTGTAATATTTGACTTATCTAACCCTATCCAGGTATCATATTGCTTTCATTTATAGTTAATAACAAATGTCTAATACTTTCAACAATAAAGATTTATTTAAAAATAGCACATGTCTGAGAAGTGGTATCATTAGTCACTTAAATTTTATTCTTTATAATTTTTGTTTTAAAAATGATTGAATGCATTTTAAGAATATCCAGAAATCAGAAAAAGAAGTGGGAGCAAGTTAATATTTTGCTCCCATTTTGGACTTCAAATCATTTGTGAATCAAATTTTAAGACTTCAGAAAAAGCAGCCCATTAAAGAATCCATTCATTATCTGGCAACTAATTACCCCCTCAGCCTTTCCAGTAAGGGGAGCCATCTCTTACTGTCTAGTTATAAAATGTGTGTGTGTGTGGGGGGGGCGGTTAATGCCCTTTTCCCTGGGTTATATATAGTCAAAGGAGTACAGCATAATAATTGACACAGCTTCCAATATTGCCATTCAGAGCCTCCCCAAGCCCTTTTAGTGGACATAAACCTGATTTGGGGCTGGTGGGTTCAGAGCAAGTTCTAGGATCAGCTAAGATCTCATTCCACTGTGACTTCCTGCTTCTCTCCCTCTCAGGCCACACATACATAGTAGCTTGGTCATGCCAGCGGTCTCAGTCAGGGACACGCTAGCTCCTCAGGCACACAATAGTAGCTTGATGTCAAAGGGACTCAGGGTCTTTTCTCTCAGGAGTTCCGCTTCCCTGTAAATATATGGGGGCAAAGAGAGATATGTTTGGGTTTGTTTGGATACCTGATAGTATCCAAGAACCATATATCATATTCCAGTAGGTACATCAGGGGAAGGACGGAGAACTCCATTTTCCTATGAAGTCTACACCCAGGCTCTCATTCAGTTTAATACCCTTTTACTCCTATACAATTAATTCACAAAGGGCTGACACACGCCATTGTTAAAATCTGTTACATTGCTGGTAATCAGGATTGGGCTCTCCACAAAATTACGAGGTTTGGTCAGTGCCCTCAGGCTCTGTATCTTTTTGCCTCTCTGGAAATATCATGTCTTCCCAAGAAAGTGTGAATTCTTCAGGGACACTAGGGGAAAGTTAATGACGCTGAATCTCCAGAATTTTGGTTCAGACACAGGAAACACAACTGGACAGTGTACGGGGTGGGGGAAGGGAAGAGCTCTTCCTTCTGAGCCAGAACTTCATGACTCTGCAGTTGACTATGGTACCCCTGGTCCTACTGTGGGACTGCTGTGGGATTAGTATGGCCGCTGCTTCTTTTCAAATCTGATTTGGAGTCGCTAAGAGTATGCCTCTGACCCAAGCTCTCTCAGTTGTACCTATTAATTTCAACAGAAGCTTTTTTAAAAATTAAATCTTTATTATTCAGATTATTACATTTGTTTCTCTTTTTTCTCCTCCATAGCTCCCCTCCACCTGGCTCCCACCCTTCCCTCTACCCTTCCCTCCCTCCCGTTGACCTCATCCATAGGTGTATGATTTTTGTCCAGTCTCTCCCTGCATTGCCCTCACCCCTTTCCCCCTGAGAATTACCAGTCCACTCCCTTTATGTGCTCCTGATTCTATTATATTCACCAGTTTATTCTGTTGATCAAATTTTTAATTCACTTAATTTTTAGATTCACTTGTTGATAGATATGTATTTGTTGTTCATAATTTTTATCTTTACCTTTTTCTTCTTCTTCCTCTTCTGGTAAGTTTTCAGTCATTATTTCTTGAAATAGGTTTTCAGTATCTTGCTCTCTCTCTTCCTCTGGCACTCCCACAATTCTGATGTCCCAGAGGCTCCTTACATTATCTTCACATTTTTGGATTCTTTTCTCTTCTTGCTTTTCCAGTTGAGTGTTTTCTGAGTCTTTATATTTCAAATTTTTTACTTGATTCTTGCCTTCCTCTAGTCTGCTGTTAGGTCTCTGAATAATATTTTTTATTTCAGTCAGTGTATGTTTAATTTCTAGTTGGTCCTTTTCCATCTCTAGTTGTTTCTTTTTCGTCTCCTTTTGGGTCTCACTAACTTTATCCAACTTTTCTAGGATATTCTTGAAAAACCTTATAACTGTGGTTTTGAACTCTATATCCAGTTGTTTGTTTTCCTCCATTTCTTTTGTTTGTGATCCCTTCCCTTGTCTCGACATATTCACTCTGCTGGGAGAACTTCTGTGTTGGATTCAGCATTATGATACCAGACTTGCAAAACCGCAAAAGCCTCTCTGTTGAGCTTGGGATGGGTGGGGTCTCAGGGCTTAAGGGACCACCTTGCCTTCCAGTCGGCCCCTCCCTCCATGGTCCCTGAGTCTCACGTGACTGGGTAGTCACTGGAGCGGTCCCTGTGTGCGGGCATAGGCCCTCGCAGTGCCTCTAGATGGCTGCCCTTCCGGCTCCCCTGCTCTCCGGGACCGTATGAGTCTGGGTCCGCAGGTTTCACCCCAAACCGGGGTTTAGTGGAGTTAGAAGTGGCACAATTGGGAGGGTCTGTCTCCCACCCACTCGTGAAAGCCAGCGGCACAATCAGCAGTCGGTTCTCTGTGCACAGTGCCCTGCGTGCCACCACACTTCTGATCTTTTGCGACTCCCCTAAATTTCTGTGCACTTCTACCTTTTCACAGTCCAAACTCCCCCCATATGAGTCTTGGCTGGATCTGGGGTTTAGTGTCTTAGGATAAGGGGTTTAATGCCATTGGGAGTCTCCATTTCCCTCCCACCAGAGAAAGCCAACCAGGTTCTCCAGCACCCGCTCTCTGCACACAAGTGTCTCCGTACCTCAGCTTTTTGCAGCTCCTCTGGGTCTCTGTGAGCCCCCTTTTTCCCTTCTAGTTGTAGAATTTCAACTCAGCCAACTTTCCTGTGGTTTTGGATGATGTCCGTTCTGTCTTTAGTTGTAGTTTTGAAATTGTTGTGCGAGGCAGCAGTGTAGGTGTTTACCTATGCCGCCATCTTGGATTCTCCCTTGGAAGTTCTCAATAGAAGCTTTTGGAGTGGTCACTATATAATGGCTAAATGACCCCACATCTCTTTAGGCTTATGTAAACAACACCACCACAGTGAAACAATCAGGGGTGGGAAAGGGAAAGTAAAAAAAAAATTAATTCATATCTTGGATGGCCTCTGGAAATAGGCTCCTTAGCTATAGTACCCTGGTGCATAGCTTTTCATTGTATTATTATAGGTCTGAGTCTCTGCATTTGTTTTTCCTCTAAAGTTGTTCCTCCTCCTGAAATTGCTGGCAAGTGGTGCCACCATCTATGTGTGAGGTCAACTGGGCAGGCCATAGCCCTGTGAGTAAGAGGGATTGTGCTAAAAGAAGAAGCCATCCCGGTGACAATCACCAGGGAGTCTGTAGGCCATGAAGAGGCTCTGCTCCTGCTCTCTGATTAAGACCTTTCTTGGTCCTTTCTTTCTTCTTCTTTTTAAAACAGGCTTAAATCACTTTATTTTTCTTGTATAAAATTACGTGGTGGTCACAGCTGGAGCCTGGGTCCTCTGCGCAGAAACTCTGGTGTGGGTCTTTACAAGATGGTCAGTGAATTCCTGATAGGGAGACTTGGTGAACACAGTCTCTTTACAGAGATCCGGGGTGAGATAGCTGTAGGTCTTTGAGATGGCATCAAAGGTGGCCTTGGTGAAGTTGCCCAGGGTGGCAGTGCAGCCCCTGGCAGAGGTGTAGCAGTCATCAATACCAGCCATCATCAGCAACTTCTTAGTCACAGGGGCTGAGACAATGCCCGTACCCCTGGGGGCAGGGATGAGACGCACCAGTACAGGGCCACGGCGGCCAGTCATCTTGCAAGGAACCGTGTGGGGCTTGCCAGTCTTGTTTCCCCAGTAGCCTCGCTGCACAGGTAAAATAGAGAGCTTGGCCAGGATAATGGCTCCATGGATGGCAGTGGCTACTTCCTTTGAGCACTTAACACCCAGACCAACATGTCCATTGTAGTCCCCAATGGCGGCAAGTGCCTTGAACCGGGTCCTCTGGCCAGCACGTGTCTGCTTTTGCACAGGCATGATCTTTAACACCTCATCCTTGGAGGGATGTCCCCAAGAAAAAGTCAATAATCTCATATTCCTTGATGGGCAAGAAGAACAGATAGATTTCCTCTAGGGATTTGATCTTCATGTCATTGACCAGACGGCCCAGCTTGGTGACAGGGATCCACACCTTGTTCTCGGCTTTGCCTCCACGAGCTCCGAGGCCTCAGCCCGGCCCCGACCCGATCCTGGATGCCGCTGCCAAATCCTCCCGCACTGGTGTCATCCGCCATTTGGTGTTTCGCTGGAAAAGAAGCCAATTCCTTTCTTTTATTCTGGGCTTCAAGGGATCTATTTATGCTTGAGGTCACCATCAACAGTGAGGAAAATGGCTACCTAACCTCCCCTCCCCCAATCCACACTTGTTCAATGGTAGGGCACATTCCCTAATACACATTCCCCAAATCTCAATGAATTAACCCAATAAGAATTTATTGCTTGTGTCACAGTCCAAGTCAAGTGTTGTGGCACCTGTGGGCAGCTTTTCTTCAAGTAGAAAGTTAATGACTCTGGCTGCTTCCAGCTTGTAAACTCGATCATTTCAGAATCCTTCACTTCCAAACATGCATATAGGGGAGAGTGAGTCAAGGTTCTCATGGGAAATTTTAGAGCCAGGCACAGGCAAACATTATTACATGGCTTCAACTTAATTGTCAGGGAGGCTTCCTATGTCTGCAGGTGAGGAAATGGGATTGGAGCACTAAGCCAGTCTCTTTTATATTCATGCAGAGGCATCAATGCCCACAGTTATTGCAACTAATTAGAGTTTTCAGGTGCCCTTGCAGATGTCTTCCTCCCCATCATAGCGTACCAATTATCTTGATTTCCTTAGACTTTAATGGCACCTGTTTACCAATGACACATAAACATTTGAGACCTAAGGCACTGTGTGATAACATGACCACGCCATACTTGTTGTTCCATATTGTTTGTTGAGTTGTATTAATGAAGGTTAAGAATATTTGGATTAACTGTCTCCAAATCATATTTGAAAAAAAGCCAGACTTAGAAGTCAGATTGAGCCAAAGGCAAGAAGAGACCATCAGTTCTCCCTGCACCCAGCAATATCCCTAGAAATTCTGGAATCCTGCTGTGGCACAGAGAGTTCAGAACACATGAGGAACTGTGGTCAACTGCAGAGGCATGGGGTTCTGGCTTAAAGGGAGTGACTTTTTCCCTTCCGAGACTCTCCCCGCCCTCACTCCCAACCTGGTTATGACTCTCTATATTTGAGCAAACCTGGACTTAATTTTCTCAGTCTTCAGCATCCTTTCTGATTTGGCATTTTGCTGTGTGTGTTGGCCTGGGCTTGCTCTCCTGAATTGACCACTACAGAAGATTCTTGCTGGTCCTTGTCACTGTGGTGGGAGAGTGGTCCCTAAGGCCTGAGCTAGCCTGAGCTTTGACAGTTGTTGAGTTGTAAACCTTCCAATGGCTGCCTGAATTATCAACAAACCTGATCTGCCTGCTCCTCATCTGTGCTAGATATTACTATCTATAATAATAAAAGCATAATATGCTAATTAGACTGGACAGCTGAACGATCTTCCGGACATCCTTCTGGATAAAGCTACAGCAGCAGGGGCTGAGGCAGAGGTGGTTGGGGGTGATCAGGCAGGCAGAGGGGTTAGGAGCAATCAGGCAGGCAGGCAAGCAGTTAGGGGCAATCACACTGGCAGGCAGAGGGTTAGAGGTGATCAGGCAGGCAGCAGGCAAGTGGTTAGGAGCCAGCAGTCCTGGATTGTGAGAGGGATGTACGACTGCTGGTTTAGGTCTGATTCTGCAGGAAATCCTTTTATAATAATAAAAGCATAATATGTCCAGCAGTTGGACATCCCCCAAGGGGTCCCAGATTGAGAGAGGGTGCAGACCAGGCTCATGGATCCCCCCCTCCCGATGCACTGAATTTTGTGCACTGGGCCCCTAGTTAATAACAATAAAGAGCTTTTCCTATAAATGTAAAGCCTTGGGACTTGATGGTGTTGTGTTTACCTTTCCTTGGTGGAGTTTGGTTCTGTGTACTGTTGTCCCTGACCAGTCCCCTCTGCTCCTGATGGCTGTAGTCTAGAGTAGGGCATTCTTCCTGGCATATTTGAAAGTGTGGTGAAAGCTATTTATTTTCTTTCTTTTATTCTATTTTACTATTTATTTATGACAAATATTCCACATCTGTGAGATACTGCTATTGGCCTTGGCCAGTCAGAGAATGGAATCATCTAACTCATCCATTCTGCAAAAAGTCCCACAGACAGCCTAGGTTTTAAACTGGACACTGAACCTGCCTGTCACTCTGTCAACTTCAGCCATATTCATCTGGATGGTGTGGTCCTTGCTGTCAATAATGCGTTTGCTGGCAGAGCATTTGCATGTACAGGTCCACTAACTTGCCAGTTCTGCATGTAAAGGCCACACCTGGTGTCACCATGACCTGAGTAGTTTCTTGATTCATTTCTTCAGCTCTGTGACCTGAGACTGTTGCACCAACAACAGCTTCTGAGAAGAACTAGGCAATAGGGCTAAATGCTTTCTTCCATGGCAGCAATCCTGATTGGAGCACTTCGCATATATTCAACCACGGTGCTAACTTGGGTCAGGTGTTTTCTGGTATTTAACTAGAATATTACTGAGTGCAGTCCAGTGCTCATTCCCATGACTCACTTATGGGGCTGCTTGCTTCATCAAGAAGAGGGAGTTTATGTGTCATATGGAGAACCTTCTAAGTTGTCTTGCACCCATCTTTCGTCTGTAGTTAACATAGCCTCTGAGCAAGTCAGCCATGCTGAAGTTGGCCTGGGCTCACTCCATAAAGTATTTGGCCAAAGATTCTAGCTCTATCTTTGTTTCATGCCATAGAAATAGGATGTACCTCTCACTCCTGATTGAGTCACTGTCCACACTCTGGCTCCAGTGCTCATTCTCCTCTACTTGAGTTCTCAGTTATGGACCTTTGACATCTAAATCTTATCGGGTTTGATGTTAGTAGGAGGGATAATGACAGTACTCAGGGAACTAGTAGATTCATAATGTGAAAGGAGGTATGGAAAACTTAAAAAAAACTATCCCAGGAGAGTGTAAAATCCAGGGTAAGCTGTATTCAGATAAAGATTATGAAAAAGATGGAAATCATTTTAAAAATTAGTTATAAAAGATGTATATGTGACTGGTTAAAAAAGAAAAAGAAATAGCCCAAAGAAATATCAAATGAAAGATAAAAATCTCTAGTCCCCTTCTATTTTCAGTTCTTTTAGAGGCTAGCATTGAGGAAAAACAATCTGGACTACTACTGCATTATTTATAGTTAAATTAATTATACATAAATCAAATTGTTTGACAAAAAATATAAAAGCACTGTAGGAAAATATAAGGGAATACAATATTTTAAAATATTCTTTTTTTTCACTGTCCAAGGTTTATTTGGCATTTTAGTTGGTATGACACTTGGATAGCTGGCTGTACTGTTTATATGCAGACTTTTCTTTTTACATAATATAGCAATGTACACTAATCTGATACACATTACACAGAATAAGAGCCTTTAGAACAGTTATGTACAAAACATGCAATATTGGATTTACATTGGATGTGACTAATTATAGCAAAAGGAACCACACAGTGAACACACAGGACATCTAGTCTGAAGGGCAATTGTAGTGTGAGCTACACTGGCAGTGGTTCCTTGGAGGAGGTGCAACTATTTCACACTAACCAGTTTAGGACTACAAAAGATAATGACCCTCCAGCAGATGCTGGGTTTTATAAACCACTACTATGTCTATTTTTAGGAAAGTGATGTTCTTAGTCACAGATCAGATAAAATGAACAATATGCACAATCTCCAACTAAAATCCTCCTATAGTCTAGGCAGTGAGGTGGTCTGACATCAGAAGACTTTAAAACTGCAGCTCTTTCTGGATCCCCCCACATTGTATCTGCACTCTTCTTCAAATGAACTTCTTCCTCAGGTGTCAGAGTCACCTTCACAACATCTGAGATTCCATTCTGTCCCAAGATGCAAGGAACACTAAGGAAGACGTCGTCTTTTATTCCATAGAGACCCTTAATCATGGTGGAAACTGGATGCACCCGCCTAAGATTCTTCGTCATGCTTTCTGCTAAATCTGCCACAGATAGTCCAATGGCCCAGGATGTGTAGCCTTTCAGTTTGATTACCTCGGAAGCACTCTCAACCACCTGTTTGTGAACTTGTTTCCACTGTTCCATATCTGCATCAGTGCCTAAATGAGGGTGCAGATTCTTTAGGGAGACACCAGCAACATTCACTCTACTCCATACAGGCACACTAGAGTCTCCATGCTCCCCCAGGACCCACCCATGACAGCTTAATGGGTGAACTCCCAGCCTCTCCCCCATCAGGTATCGGAATCGAGCTGAATCCAGATTGCAACCACTTCCAATAACACGGTTTTTGGGAAAGCCACTTAACTTCCAAGCCACATAGGTCAAGATATCCACTGGATTGGAAACAACAAGCAATTTGCAGTTGGGACTGTGTTTTACAACATTAGGAATGATGAATTTAAAGATGTTCACGTTATCACTGGACCAAATTAAGTTGGCTTTCTCCCTCTTGTTGACGTGCCCCAGCTGTAATAATAACCAGTTTGGAGTTTGCAGTCACACGATAGTCTTAGCCAGAGACAATTTTTGGTGTTCTAAGGAAAAGGCTGCCATGTTGGAGATCCATTATTTCTCCGTTAATTTGTCTTCCATGACATCAACAAGAACAAGTTCATCTGCCAAGTCCTTCATTAAGATGCTGATGGCACAGGCCATGCCAACAGCACCAATCCCAATGACTGTAATCTTACTCTGGGGGGTCTGTTCTTCATTAAGAAGATTCACAATCAGCTGATCCTTGAGTGTTGCCATTTTGGACTTAAAACCAAAAGGAACTGGGAGTGCCCGGTGGGTGGGCATGGGTGGCTTGTGATGTAGGATCCGGACTTAGTGGCTGCAGTTCCAATACCTAAAATATTCTTAATGTGTATATTTAATAACATCAGCAACATCATTTTTTGCAATTTTTTTCGGTAGCACTCATCAGTGAAAGATTTAGGCTTGAGGTTTTCTATGTAGGAAGATTTTAATTATGTTGTAGGACTGGTTAGTTTTCTCTTTCTTCTTGAGTCAGCTTATTTTTTTCTAGAAGTTTTTCGATTTTACTTAAATTTTTATATTTATTAGCATAATACCTCAATATTTAAATGTCTAAAGCCTTTTTATTACTCATCTTTTTTTATTCCTGATATAACTATATTCCACTAACTCTTTTTTCTTAATCACTCTCTCCAAATTTTTGTCAATTTTATTGTCTTTTCTCAGAACCAACTCATTTTAAAAATTCTTTCTATTACATGTTTTCTATTTGCTAATTTCCACTCACATTTTCATTATATTCTTATTTATACTTTATATATATATATACATGTATATATATATACACACACACATACACACACATACATACACATACATATATATATATATATATATTTCAGACTTCTTGTGATGCTTATTTCATTAATTTTTGGCTTTTTTAATATAAATAAGGTATATATAACTTTTCCTCTAAGTACTGTTTAAACTGCATTTGGTAAGTTTAGGTAGTGAAAATTTTACTTGTTATTTACTTCTAAATATTTTCTAATTTCCTTTATAATTTCTTATTCTAAAGTAACTGTGGAACCCAAGGTTCCATCCCCCAGCTGGCCAGGATCCAGAGCGTCAGTTTAGCTAAGGTAATTTAGAAGTATATCCTTAATTTCTAAACACATAGGGAAAGTATAATTTTCACTTTATGTATTAGTGATTTCCAGTTGGGTTGCATTGTGGTCAAATAATACAATTTACACAATTTCAATAATTTGAAAAAATTTTGACACTGGTCGGGGGCAGGGAGTTAGGCGAGCACTAGGGGTGGGGGCAGTGAGGCTAAAGGGGAAGTAACTGTCAAACCTTCCCACTTTGGCACCATTCTTTTTTTGTGTGTGTGTGTGTGTGTTTTTAATTTTAATAAATCTTTATTGTTCAGATTATTACAATTGTTCCTCTTTTTCCCCCCATATCTCCCCTCCACCTGGTTCCCACCCCACCCTCTGCCCTTACCTATCCCCCATTGTACTCATCCATAGGTATATGATTTTTGTCCAGTCTCTTCCTGTACCCCTCCTCACCTCTTTCCCCCTGGGAATTATCAGTCCACTCCCTTTCTATGCCCTTAATTCTATTATACTTACCAGTTTATTCTGTTGATCAGATTTTCAATTCACTTGATTTTTAGATTCACTTGTTGATAAGTATGTATTTGTTGTTCATAATTTTTACCTTTACCGTTTTCTTCTTCTACTTCTTAAAGAATACCTTTCAACATTTCATATAATACTGGTTTGGTGTTGATGAACTCCTTTAGCTTTTTCTTATCTGTGAAGCTCTTTATCTGTCCTTCAATTCTGAATGATAGCTTTTCAGGGTAGAGTAATCTATCACGTTGAATATTTCTTGCTACTCCCGTCTGGTCTGCATAGTTTCTGTTGAGAAATCAGCTGACAATCTTTCCTTTGCGGATATCTTTGTCTATCCATTTTTGGTTTCACCGATCTAGATGTCAAGCCATGCAGGGGCTGCTCCTTGGGTGGCAGTGGCTTCTCAGGCTGCAGTTGTTCCTCGGGTGATCATGGTAGGAGCTGCTTCTCAGTTGGCAGTGGCTCCTCTGGTGGGTGCAGTTTGCAGCAGTGGTGTCTCCTCTGGCTGGTGTGGGAGGCTGCTTGTATAGCTGCTGTTCCATGGATGGGAGTGGGCTGATTATGAGGTTGCTGTTCCTCACATGGGGACGGGTTGCTTATGTCCACTGCTTCTTGGACATCATTCTTTAAATTGTACATAGCTGTTTCGCAGCTGTACCTGCTCAGGGCATGACTCCAATCTTCTGGAGTGGGTTAGGGGCTGGGCCAGGCTGGAGCCAGGCAGGCTAGGAGGGCGGATTTAGCCATGCTCCAGCTAGGTTCAGCATCCTTCCTCTGTGGAGATGGCGCTGGTGCTGTGGGGGTGGGGAAGGCTGCTACCTCCACCTGGGTCTGAAGTTGTAGAGAGGAGAAATGTGCCTGGCCCCAGCGGTGGGGCCTGATATTGGTGGGCCCCGGGCTCTGGGTGCTTTGGGGGTGCTGACGGGTAGTCGCCATGTGTTATTGTTGTAGGTGCCCCTGGTGGGAGTGGCAGGGGAAGAGATTGGGAGTCTGAGGTGCTGGCTGCAGCTACCCCCAAGGCTGAATCTTCTCTTCATCTGGTCAGCATCCCTGTCCCCCCAAGGGTGTGAGGGCTGGGGTAGGGTGATCAGACCATCAGGGGAGGGCAGTTAGGGGTGATCAGGCCATCAGAGGAGGGAGGGCAGTTGGGGGAGACCAGGCCTGCAGGGAAGGGCAGTTAGGGGCAACCAGGCAAGAAGGGAGGACAGTTAGGGGTGGTCAAGCCAGCAGGGGAGGGCAGTTGGGGTTAATCAGGTTGGCAGGGTTGGCCAGTTGGGGGCGATCAGGCCATCAGGGGAGCAGTTAGGTGTCAATCAGACTGGCAGGAAAGCAGTTAGGGGGTGATCAGGCTGGGCAGGCAGAAGCGGTTAGGAGCAATCAGGCAGGCAGGCAGGCAGGCAAGTGGTTAGGAGCCAGCAGTCCCGGATTGTGAGAACTATATCTGACTGCTGGTTTAGGCCCGATCTCACAGGGATCGGGCCTAAACTGACAGTTGGACATCCCCTGAAGGGTTCCAGATTGGAGAGGGTGCAGTCTGGGCTGAGGGACACCCCCCTCCAGTGCACAAATTTTATGCACTGGGTCTCTAGTGTGTATATATATATATGTATATGTATATATATTCTAGAGATCAAATTATTATGGTCTCTGAATGCATATATATATTAGAGGCCCAGTGCATGAATTTGTGCATGGGTGGGTCTGGCCAGCCTGCCCAGGAGGAGAGGACATGGACGGTTGGCCAGCCTTCCTCCTGTGGAATTCTTGGTCAAGGGGACAATTTGCATATTAGCCTTTTATTATATAGGATATACCCTGAGTGGCCAGATTATTATAACCACCTCATCAGTACTTCATTGGGCCACCTTTTGCCTTCAATACTGCAGTGATTTTTCCTGGCATTGACTTCACAAAATGTTGAAAGGTGATGTGAGGAATCTGACACCATGCCTGATGAATAGCACTGTCCAGTTCTGTGAGATTTGACAGTTGTGGAAACAGCTGCCTGATAGCTCTTTTAACTTTGTCCCACAAATACTCAATTGGATTGAGGTCTGATGATTGTGGGGGCCACCTAAGAAAGGTAAAGTCTCCTTTATGTTCTTGAAACCACTCCTGGACAATACAAGCACCGTGGAATGGTGCATTGTCTTGTTGGAAGAAGCCATCTCCATTGGGATACACCATTAACATAATAGGATGAACTTGATCAGCAATGATACTTAGGTATGTTGTATTATTCAGATATTGTTCCACATGGATTAAAGGGACCAGATCATGCCAGGAAAACATGCCCTAAACCATAACACTGCCCCCACGAGCTTGAAGGATTGTACTCATGCATGTAGGGTGCATGCTTTCATGCTGTTTCTGCAAAATTCTCACTCTGCCCTCTACATGATGCAACTGGAAATGTGATTCATCAGACCACATGATGTTTTGCCAATGCTTGACTGTCCAATCCTTGTGTTCCTGTGTGAATTGGAGATGTTTTATATTAATAACTGCAGACAGCAAAGGTGTTTGAACAGGCTTTTGGCTTCCATATGCCATACAATGCAGTGTATGGCTAAATTGCCCACAAATGTCAGGTGGTCATAATCTGGCTACTCAGTAAATATATTAGAGGGTGGTGTATGAAATTTGTGCACAGGGGGTAGAGGGATTAGGAGGGAGTGTGTGTGTCCCTCAGCCCAGCTTGCACTCTCTCCAATATGGGATCCCTCTCACAATCCAGGACTGCTGGCTCCCAACTGCTTGCCTGCCTGCCTTCCTGATTGCCCCTAACCACTTCTGCCTGCCAGCCTGATCAACACCTAACCACTCTCCTGCCAGCATTATTGATGCCTAACTACCCTCCCTGCAGGCCTGGGTCTCCCCCAACTGCCCTTTCCTACAGGCCCGGTTGCCCTCAACTTTCCTCCTCTGCTGGCCTGGTCACCCCTAACTGCCTTCCCTTGCAGGCCTGGTCCCTCCCAACTGCCCTCTCTTGTTGGCTATCTTGTGGTGGCCATCTTGTGGTGGCCATCTGGTGTCTACATGGGGACAGCCATCTTGTGTCTTGAAGTGATGGTCAATTTGCATATTACTCTTTTATTACATAGGATAGATGCCTGGTGCACAGGCCTGCTGGTGGGGGCCAGCTGGTTTGCCCTGAAGGATATCCCAGATAAGAATCCCTTGGGGTATGGGGCGGCTTGGGCAAGGGACCTGTGGTGGTTTGCAGGCTGGCTATGCCCCCTGGCAACCTAAGCAGAGACCCTGGTATCCGGGATTTATTTATCTTCTATAATTGAAACTTTGTGGCCTTGAACAGAGCCAAGCCCTCTGCTTGCTCTGTGGCAGCAACCATTTTTGTTGGGATTTATGTATCTTCTATAATTGAAATTTTGTAGCCTTGAGTGGAGACCAAGGCAGGCCAGGGTTGTAGAAGCTTCATTTCTTCCATCCCTGAAGGCAACTCAAATCTCCTGTTCTCTCCAGATCTGTGGCTGCCTCCATTTTTCTTGGGATTTATTTATCTTCTATAAATTGAAACTTTGTAACCTTGAGTGGAGGCCTGGACCGGCCAGGGTTTGTGGAAATCTTGACTTCCTCCATTGCCAAGGAAACCTAAGCCGCCTGTTCTCTCTGTGGCTGCAGCCATCTTGGTTGGTTAATTTGCATACTTGCTCCTGATTGGTTGGTGGGCATGGCTTGTGGGTGTAGTGGAGTGATGGTTAATTTGCATATTGCTCTTTTATTAGGTAGGATATATTTGGGTTTATATACATCTTCTTTTTTTTTTTCTTCTATTTATCCTTGGTGTTTAGTATTTTCTTTTTAAGCTTTACTTTATATTGATTTTTTGTTTGTTTTCATTAAAATTTTTTTTTAATTTATTTTTTATTGATTTCAGAGAGAAAGGGAAAGGGAGAGAAAGATAGAAACATCAATGATAAGATAGAATTATTGATGGGTTGCCTCCTGCATGCCCTCTCCTGGAGACTGAGTCCACATCCCAAACCTGTGCCTTAATGGAAAATTGAACTGTGACCTCCTGGTTCATAGGTTGACTCTCAACCAATGAATCATGACAGCTGGTCGGGTTAAGTTTAATTTTTACTGTTTACATTATTACAGCTGTCCTCTATTTTCCTCTCACTTCTCTTCTCCATCCAGCACCAGCCCACCCCTGCCCTGAATTGATTTTTTAAAGTCATTTTATTTTTCTCTGCCTGCTAGTTTGGTATAATATCTCTGGTTTCATTTAGTGGTTACTCTAGAAATTATAATGTATTAGCTTAACTGTCAAAATCTAAGATTAATAACTTTACCATCCTCCCTTCCTCTCTCTGCTCTGTGCCTCAGAAGATTAATCCATATAGATTGATCAACTGGCCCCCTTCCCTCTGGTTGGATATCTATTTTTCCAATTCCCTTCCTGCTAGGTCACAATACTGAGTTGGAACTCTACCCAAATCTGGGGTACCTGTCAGTTGGCTTATTCCTTAGAGCTATACCATTTGGTTCCTGCATCTGTTCTCTCCTCTTTTTCATTGGGCCTAGAGGTGGTGCTGGCTCCCCACTGTTGGTTTCCTTAAACCCTGTCCACAGCTTTGTAAATGATACTTTTATGAAACCTTTCTTAAATTACTCAGTTTAAAGTTTCCTGATTTCTTCCTAGGATCCTGATTGAGACATAGAACAATATATGAGCCTAAAGTAGTCTAACTCTGTTTATTTCCCTCCAACTTACATATCACCTTATTGATTATTTTTTAAATTATGAATTCTTCCATTGATGCTACAATGAATCAAAGCCAAAGTTCTACTCACATCTATTGTATTTTAGTATTTAGTAATGTAATATATATACAAAAAGTAATAAAGTACAAATATAGAGTTTAAGTATTATAAAACCAATGCCTAAGTAAGTATGACCCAGTCAAGAAAATGGGAAAAGTGAGACAAGGAAGGAAAAAAGTCAATATTATTGTGCTGGCTATCACTGTGAGTAACAGGGCCTCATTCTTATTTTTATGTATACTAGAGGCCCAGTGCATGAAAATTCATCCACTAGAGGGGGTGGGTCCCTCAGCCCAGCCTGCCCTCTCTCATAGTCCATTAGCTCTCAGGGGCAGGAGGTGACCCAGCAATCAGGGGAAGGCAATGTCCCATCACACCTTTTCTGTTGCCACTGCCAGTAGTGCAAGCCTTGGTCAGCCCTGGTTACCCGAACCTCGGGTGGTCCTGGAAGGCTGGGCAGCTGCCATCCAAGGCTTACTTGTGCCTCTGGCTCGCCCTGGGTGGCTGGGAGCTGAGGGGACTGGAGGACTCTGGAGCCAGGCATGCAGAATAGCCGAGCCCACTTGGGAGCAGGCCTGGCCTTGCCATGAGCCTGCTGCCCCAGTGGGGCTGAGGAGACTGGGTGCCACCATCTTGTGACTGTAGGTGCCACCATCTCTGAGGACATGGCAGTCAATTAGCATATTCCTTCCTTATTGGCTGTGGGTGCCACAATCTTTGAGGGTGGGACAGTCAATTAGCATATTCCCTCCTTATTGGCTGTGGGTGCCATCATCTTTGTGATGGCAAAAGGGTCAATTAGCATAGTCCTTCTTTATTAGATAGGATTTTTATTGATTTCAGAGGAGAAGGGAAAGGGAGAGATAGAAACATCAATGATGAGATAAAATCATTGATCGGCTGCTACCTGCATGCTGGCGGCAGCCCAGACATGTGCCCTGACCTGGAATCAAACTGTGACATCCTGGTTCATAGGTTGATGCTCAACCACTGAACCACAATGGCCTGATCAGAGTCTCATTCTTGCCTGAAACTCTGAAAAACCATCTAGGGAGGCTCAGCATTGATTCATCCATTCCATTCCTCTGTTGGAGAGGGTTGACTTTGTTCACATTAACTCCCTTGTATTTTTGGGTTTCTGTGTACATTCGAGCAATCTCTATGTTGCTCTCTCAGACTATGGTTTATAATTACCAAGGTGGGAAAGGGCTGAAGAAAAGTGAAAACATTAATGACAGTTTCATGCTGTAAACTTTCTTGTCTGATATCCTTTATTATTTCATACTCTGATTATGTTAAATTTAAAGTGTGTATTTGAAGCACAGGCTCATCATTTTTAGAGGTGTCTCAATATGGTGGCCCCAGAGCCACAGGGCACTTCTATGACAGAGCTCATGTCTTTCAGAGACGGGGTGAGAAGCCGGCCACCACAATGCTCTCACCGTTGATGTAGCTGGCATCTGGAGAGCAGAGGAAGGACACCAGCCCTGAACAGTCCTCAGGCTGACCTACTCTGTATGGAAAGAGGAAGCGGGCTAAAGAGTGATGATGCTTTCTGTGAGCCCTGGGTTCCTGTCAGAAGTCAATGCCCCTATGGTCATGAGAGAAAGGCTGCAAGTGGAGATATGTGGTCTCTACAGGGACTTTTACTCACCCCAGGGCTCAAATCTCAGAAAGAGGAATGCAGAAAGGTAATGGTGATCTTTATTCATCGTGAACATCTGAAGTTACATTAACCAGGTCTACAAAGGACACTGCCTCACATACCACCTACCTCTGTACTCCATGGCGTCCCTTCACATGGGTCCAAATGGCTGGATCCTCAAATAGCTAAAGGAAAGGTCAAAAGATTAGTGCTGCTCATCCAGATGGAATCACAATGGCTCCACATCATAAACACTTTTGTGGAGGGGCTTCTGGGGGATACTCTGGGCTTGGCTCATCCCTCACAGAGGACTATAATCCTGATTGTGCTGCTGATCCCAAAGGTGGTGAATGAAAGCATCAGAACAAGAGTCCACAAGGCCAGGTGTCCCTGGGACATGGCCTGGTAGGGGAGGGGACCTGGCACTCAGTGGGGCAGAAGCAGAAGTTGTCTTTGGTCTTTACCACTTTGCTGAAGGCTGTGTCAATCATTCCTGGAACTAGACAGTTCACCCGGATATCCTTTGGTCCCAGCTCCAATGACAGGGTCTTGGTGAGTCCCAAAATGGCTGCTTTACTGACATTGTAGGCCCCTAGCCTCTGTGAACACAAAGGGAAGTGGATAGCAAATAAGTAACTGAGAAGGAGAGTTTCTACTGGCCTGTGTGTAGAAATATATCTCTTCAGCAATGCAGAGATCATTGAGAATCTCACAAAGAAAAGTTAAAAGTCTGCCATGTGTGTCCTTTCTGGAGAAGGAGGATCTGAGACACCCATTGATCAAATGTGTATGTAGGTGTGCCCCATCAACAATGGCCTTTTTCTGGGATATTCCTGGCCATCTCCATTTTTCTTGGCAAATGGGGGTATCTCCATCCTTTTCATTTAGAGTCATAGAAGGTTATACTTACAGCTTCTGGTACATATGCCCCAACTGAGGAGACCAGAACCACAGAACCTCCCCTGGGAAGAGAAGGACAGGATAAATATGATGTAGACACATATAAGTGAGGCAAATAGACACATCTGGGGCATGAAAAGAAGTGGAGACTGTGAACCATGGGAGTGAGGGAAAGAAATTTAGGTTCAGATTAAAGCCTGCTCCTCCTTCCTTTAGCCTAGCTCCTCTGGCCTAGAGCATCCTGAGGACCAGGACCAAGTTTATGTTTTCATCCACACTTGGATGCTCAATCCATTAAGGAGTACTAGTATGGATACTTTTATAAAATACAGCCAACATTTGCCTTTATTCTAGACTATTGTTCCATTTACTGGCTTTGAAGGTGTTCTATATAAGGCATGCTTAAGAGTAATATTAAAAGTACTTCCCAGTGGATCCTTTGAAATCTTAATCTCAGAAGCTCCACACCTTGCAAACCCCTACCCCAAAATCCTCTGGGAAAGTTTTTCTTAAGGATCCTCAGTGTTTCCTCACTCACCAAGTCTAATGACCCTTGTGCAGATCTCACTTCTCTATCCTCCAGTTTCCTTTCACATCAGATACTGCAGACTAAAATTTCCTTTCTGGAACCTGTTTGGTCCTCTTGAGAAGTCTGCACTCTTGCCTCACTTTTCCCCTCTACCTACGCATTCCTTTTCCCTCGGTGTCTATTCTGTGTAGGCCCATAAATCAAGATGCTTTCATTGTCCCTCAAGTGTTTTCTCTTCATGTTCGCTTTTAATTTAGGAAGAAGATGGAGTATGCCTAAAATAATTATAAAAAACAATTATATAATTTTCAACTTTGTCTCCTAAATATTGACAAAATTCCTTATCACAACATTCAAGCTATCCATAATTTAGCAACATCCTGCTTGTCCAGTGTTGTCTCTGACTTCTTCTTTTTACTCACTCTGGATCTAAAGGTTGTTCTGTGCAACACACACAGAGCAGGGATGATGGGGAAGATAATGGAGGACATGGCTAGCCCAAGAGTAAAAAAGTTTGAGAGATAAGAGTTGAGTGGGACTTGGAAACTCCACTACTCTTATTATGGACAGGCCGCAGGGTGCCTCAGTATCATCATCCTGGACTTCAGTGCCCCGACCTGCTGCATGCAGCCTAAGAGAGGCCACTTTCAGGATAGTTATGGGAACTCTGGGCTTCCTGTCACTAGAACCCCATTTCTCTCTTCTAGTCCCTGACAATTTCTGGGCACTCAAGAATTTGGGTATTCATATAAGACAGGATTTTTTCTCTTTTGTGACCTAGAAATATGAAGTCAAACATTCACTATTCTCGAGAGACCACTTGCATTTCTCTGATTTCAGGACAGCTGTGAGGATTCTGGACCTTTCTGTCTGTAGATCCCTTATTGTGCTTCTAGTAGAATCCTTGCCAGATTCCATGGACATTCTAGCTATGAGAGAATGACACTAATTGGGTAGAATTCTTTGGTTTAAAGTCTGAAAGTCAAATTCTTACTTCTGTATTATTGGCTCAGCTAAACCTGCTGCCAAGAAGAAAGATCTAACTGAACACCTGGCTCCGCTTTACCATATTTGACACCTAATGTCTCCATCCCCCTTCCCTTCCTGCTCTCACCCCCTGTTCTCCATGTGGGGCAGCAGCTGGCTCAGCAGCAGGGCCGGGGCCTTCACATTGACATTCAAGATCTGAAATCAAAGCAAATGAGGGTGGGGAGGAGAGATATTCAGTCCAGTGCATATTCTCATTGTATTAGCAAATATACCACATTAGAACATGGGCGTGATGGCTTCTGATATGGGAGTGCTGGCTTTCTTTGACACACATGGGGGCAGGGAAGGAGGTGGCATCCTGAAAAAGCAGAAATATGGGGATCAGGCATAAGACCTAGAGTCTGCAGGGTGTCTTCCTGTGTCTGTAAGGGTATCAGTTAGAAAAAAAAATGTCTCATCTGGGTCTGAGGAGGCACTGGCCAATTGAGTCTGGGGGAGGCTGGCATTATAAGCTGAATTGTACCACCCAAATTCTATGTTAAGGTCATAACTTCCAGTACTTCACAATGTGACCTTATTTGGAACTAGATTCATTGCAGATGTAGTTAAAATGAGGTCATAGAATGAGCCCTAATTCAAAATGAAGGTGTCCTAAGAAGGCAAGTTTGTGCGTGCACACACACTGAAAATACCATGTGAAGATGAAGGCAGAGGTTGGAGTGATGCTTCTTTCTATAAGCCTAGTAACATCAAAGATTGCCAGCAAATCACCAGTAGCTAGGGTAGTAGTATGAATAAATTCTCTCATAGCCATCAGAAGAAACAAACCCTGCTGATACCTTCTGACCTTCAAGACTGTGAGACAATAAATTCTGGATTATAGTACTTTGTTACAGCAGCCCTCTGAAACTAATACAGCTGGATTTCAGGGTTTAAGCCTTGGGCATGAAGCATTCTTAGGCAAAGAAGGGAGTCATTCCCTTCTCTGTCCCACATTGATTGTGATGATCTGGTTCTCTGCTGGACCCTCCCAACAAACCGGGAGCTCATGGACAATGGGGGATAGAACTAGACTGTAGCAAGCATGTCAGAGTCGTGGTGGCCTCCATCTCACAGATGGGGAATTGAGGGTCAAAGTACAGGCACCTTCCCTGAGGGAAAGGTGTGTGGGAGCTGAGATGGAAAAAGGGTCCCACAGAGGGTGCGAATGACATCCCATCAGCCCTACCTGGTATCCCCAGACCTCACCTTGTCCCAGACCTCTTCACTGCTCCCCAAGGTACTTCCCACGTAGGGATTGACTCCTGCCACACACACCAGGAAGTCAACATTCCCAGAATGTCTCAGGGCCTGCAGTGAGAAGGGGCAATGAGGATCAGGACAGGGAGCAATAGTAGTTTTCTATTGCAGTGGGAGGTGTTTCCTGTTTGCTCTCCCTGGGTTTCTGCCTGGCTAAATCCAGGAGGAGACCACACCAAGTGGATAGAGAGCTGTCTCTCCTCATCAGAATTAAAACATCTCTCCACACAGATCGGTAAACCTGTTCAGGCTCTGGAGTAACCAATGCCAAGCACATGACCAGCCTTCATTCCTGTGCTTGTTTGCTTGTTTCTTTGATCAGGTTATATTTTTAAAATAACCACTCTTCCTCTTGTTACCTCCAAACCCTACCCATCTCCTCACCGTAGCCACCAGCCAGTCTCGGTCCTCAGCCTTCCCCACGTGGCACACAGTGCCAGACACGCTCAGCCCCTCTCCCTGCAGTGTTGCCAGTGCCTGGTCCACGTTCTGCTGCTTTCGGCTGCTGACCACCACGTGTGCACCATCCTGGGCCAGCCGCCGAGCAATGGCGAAGCCAATCCTGAGGGCAGAGATGGCTATGATGGCTTCAGGCCTCCCCACCCTCCTCCTGGGAGGCTGATCATGAGACACAAATTGAGTTCCACACTGTGGTTCAAGAACTGCCTCCAAATCTTTCGAGTGGGAAAAAGGAACTATTGAACATTTTCTATATATCAGACCTTCACCAAGACTAACCCAGTTAATTTTTACAACTATATGTATAATAATCATATGGATGAGAAATTTTTCATAACAATTTAATTGAAGGGAATTTAATAAAAGTAATGATCCTTCAAAACACATGTACATGTGCTTGGCATCCAGCGTGAATGGTAGAGAATCTTTAACTGCCCAGTGTTTTCTCGCTTTGTTCTAGCCAGAGGCCTCTGGTATAAATTGCACTTTCTATAAGCCTTAAAGCTTTCCTCTGTCCTGCAATTTAAAAAATTTTATGTTGAGAATATGCTCTGCCTCCATTCTTCATTTCCTTACTTTAAGGAGGTCTGAAGCACTCTTGACTTGGGCTGGTTGAGTACCTGTGATTAAGGGCAGAAGGCATATGTCCCCTCTCTTATAGAAACTGCTAGGGCAACATAGAGTTTTGAATCACTCATTTGTGCACTGGGGACACACAGATTTAAAATATCATTGAGGTCCAGCCAGTTTTGCTCAGAGTGAGCATTGACCTATGTACCAGGAGGTTATTTTCGATTCCTGGTCAGGACACATGTGCCTGGGTTGCTGGCTGAAACTGCATTAGGGAGCGTGCAGGAGGCAGCCAATCAATGATTCTCTCTCATCATTGATGTTTTTATCTTTCTCTCCTTCTCCATTCCACTCTGAAATAAAAAAAATATTTAAAAATAAATAAAACATCATGTTGATGTGGAAGTCTGGGATATTAACAGCTCTAAAATAAAGTGATCTAAATTTGAACATGAAAGGTCATAGGGAAGACAGAGCCCCTGAACACCAGAATTTCCCCTCCTGCTTGTGGTAATGACTCATTGAAGACTTTGGCCCATTATGGCAGTTAGAGGATAAGTAGAATTGGAAGTACAAATGAACAGATGTGACCAGGAGGGGGTCATCTATGTAACCCCTCTGAATTGATCTTGAGACATCGCCTTGCTCAGTGCCTTACTGCCAGTGAACTCTCTGCAATCAATGGAATCCCTAAGTCTGAGAGACCAGTAGGTCTTTGGCTTCTCCCTATTAGACCAGGACTCTAAAAGTCCATGGCCACATGCCCATGAAGGATGGGGAGAGAGAGCTGTCCTAATGATGATGAGTTAAATACCTTAGGGTTACACCAGCCATTAAGTGGCAGACACTAGATTCAAACACTGCTCTGATTGAACCAGGAGCAGTTGATTTTCCAAAACCATCATTCTTGGAACTTAGAAACCAGATGTTTTAAGAAGACACACTGAGTTTGGGGTTAATGATAAACGCCAGAGCTATGTAATGAGTTGGGGGTGTCAGGAAGGATGTGTGAGAAGGACATCCCTGCTCTGGAATGGGGACTCTAAATCTGTTCATTTCATGGACTCCCATTCACTCACCCATTTGTGGACCCAGTAACCACAGCTACTTTCCCAGCCAGTGGACAGCTTCTATCTGTTGTTTTGTTGCTCATTCTTGCTGAGAGGAAGACCGAGGAACATTGAAGACCCTTAAAGGCCCAAGACACGGCTCTGAACATGCTAGTCACTGTCTGGCCTCCGTCCTCCTGGATCCAAAACTAGGGAAGAACCTGGTATGACATTTGAACCATATTAGACTCTGTCTCCACCCATCCTTTGTGGAAGATTCCACTGAAGTCTCTGATAGATGTCCTACAATCCTTTATACTTACCAGGAAAGCACAGAGTTGCTCATATCCTTTCCATTACCAGTTCCCCAAATGGGCCTCCCTGCAATGCCGGGCCCCTGGTAGATGCCTGAGTGATATTTGCCTGACTCACCTCCACACCCCCAAACAAGGAATAAATGAGAGAGAGAGATTAGAAGAGATCATTCTTCTGAGAGTCACCTTTGTACTTTTCTCCTTACATCTATTGTATTGGACTTTCTTTTCTTTCCCAGCCTATTGCAACCACCTTGGTCCAAGCTCTTGTCACCTTCCCTACCTGCTGCAAACTCCTATTCCTTTAGCTCCCCAACTGAAGCAACAGCGATTGTCCACTCATCAGATATGCCAGATGTGTCAGCATTTCTGAGAGGCAAGTTGTTTCCCCTCATCACAAATGACTCTGATCCAACTGAGATAGAACTTCAGCCACTCCCCCTTTGTTTAAAAACTTTCATAGGTCCTATACCTCACATCTCTTGAACTCCAGGCAATATTGTCCAGGTCCACCAGCCCAAAGATACCTGTGTCATTGTAACTGTTTCAGCAATACCTAATTTCTTTAGTAACTTTCTCTCAACCCACATCTTTCATCCCAAACCTTCCCTCCATCTTATGGGGAGATCAAGGAATAATAGTTGTCTTGGGTTGGCTACCACCTCAGAATCATACTAAAAAAATCAAGTAGTTTTTTTTGGAGATGGCCTTGGGAAGCCATGTAGAGGAGTGGAAGGAGTGAGACAGAAATGAAGCTAGCCCAAAAGTGGTACATTTATTAAGTGAGTTATGTCTATTGGTAACTGAAGGTCAATCTTATTGAACTCTGTGCGATAGTCTTGTTTCTTAATTCTCACTTGAGAATATGTTTATTGATTTTAGAGAGAAAGGGAGAGTGAGTGTGAAAAAGAGTGAAGGGGAGAGAGAGAGAGACAGAGAGAGAGAGAGAGAGAGAGAGAGAGAGAGAGAGAGAGAGAGAGAAATGGGATGTGAGGAAGAAACATCAATTGATTGATTGATTCCCATATGGGCCCTGAACTAGGATAAAATCTGCAACCTTTTCATGTATTGGATGATTCTCCCAAACTAACTGAGCTACCTGGCTAGGGAGGACAAGGGACTGGACTTAGGTGACTAAGAAACCCTGTTTCTAGGACTGCAGGTTTTAGCAGTGAAAGGTCCACATTCCAGAAAATTGCTAAGTTCTAGACAAACCAGACAGTTGGTTACCAGCACTGGGGCACATCCAACTCCTGTCAGTCACTAGTTGAGGACTGCTCCTGGGGTGGAACAAAGAGGTGGTCAGCAGAGACAGAGCAGAGGGCCTAGGCAAGGTGGGATGGTGTAGTAACACCATGGGAATTTGGACTTTCTCTTATAAGGGAAAAAAGCTTGTGGAGGTTTTTACAAAATGGTATTTTAACATAAATAAATGATGATCACATTCAAGGAGCCATAAAGTTTATTCTAGGCCCTAATGACTAAAATAGGCAATCATTGTTTCTCTAGTGTTCATTTTTTTGTTTTAATCCTCATTCCATTTTCTGAGTGATCTATCCAAGTTTAATAAGCTGTTGCAAAATATGGAAAGCTAACCTAACCCTTCCCAGGAACAAAATCATCAAGATCTGAAAATAGACAGGTTCACATCTGTATTCAACATAAAAGCTATATATAACCATGCACTTACTACCTAAATCTCTGGGTTTCCAAGCAAGTTCAATGCTGTTGATAATAAGAAATATTATGGACTGAATTGTGTCCTCCTGCCCCAAGGTTCATATGTTGAAGCCCTAACTTCCACAGCTTCAGAGTGTGATTGTGTTTGAGATGGGACCTTTAAATATGTGAATAAATTCACCTAAAACATTTTACATATAAAAAAACAGATTTATAAATAAGGACCTTTATCATCTGATTTGTAATAGTTGAAAAAGATAAACTTAAATGCTGAATATGGTATGCATGTTACTTTATGGAATATGTGTAGCCATTAAAAATGGTGTTCATAAGTAGTTTGTAACAGAACTGAATTTTTTTTTTGTTAAAATGCTAACTGAAAAATCATGACACAAACTTATATACAGCATGGCTGAAATTATATTAGCATAAATGTCTATATAGAAAAATATAGTAAATAAGCCTGAAAGTAAATAAGCTGTGATGGAATAAAAGTGATAGATTAAATATGTACTTCAGCTGTCTCTTTTTCCCTTTCACCATTAAAAGATACTTTTTTAAAAAGGAAGAAAGGGAGAGAAACCAAGATGGCAGCATAGGTGAACACCTAAACTGCTGCCTCGCAGAACAATTTCAAAACTACAGCTAAAAGACAGAATATACATCATCCAGAACCACAAGAAAGCTGGCTGAGTGGAGATTCTAGAACTAGAAGGAAAGAGAGGATCTCACAGAGACTCAGAGGAGCTGCAAAAAGCTGAGACATGTGCGTGGAGAGGATGGGCAGTGGACTGCCTGGCTGGCTTCCTTTAGCGGGAGAGAGACAGAAACTCCTGACTGCACTGAACCCCAGTTCTGACTGCACTAAACCCCAGATCTGGGTGAGACTCATATGGGGGGAGTCTGGACTGTCGTGAAAAGGAAGAAGTGCAAGGAAATGGGAGCCGCGAAAGGCAGAGATCTGGAGGTGCATGCACGAGTGCATGCAGAAAGGATTGACTGCTGATTGTGCTGCTGGCTTTCTCTAGCAGGAGGAAAACAGAACCTCCCAACTACACTGAAATCCAGTTCCAACTGCACAGAACCCCAGTTTCGGGTGAGACCCTAGGGACCCAGACTCATACAGATCTTCAGAGAGCACGGAAACTCAGGGGAACCAGAAAAGCAGAGGTCTGGAGGGGCGTGAGCACAAGTGTGCAGAGAAGGCTGTAACGATTACTGAGGGACACCGAGACTCAAGGTCATAAGGCTGACTCCAGCACAGAAGTTCTCCCTGCATAGACATAGCTGATCCTCACAACCAATTGACTTGGAAGTCAATTTCCCCCAGTGATAACAACAACAATCAAGACTTAACTACAACAAGTCTGTACACACAGTGCACAAAGGGGTGCACCAAGAGAGTCCACCTCAGGTAACTGGGGAGGCAAAACTACTGGGCCATATAGGACATCTAGCACACAAAGTTACTCTACCAACTCAGGGAAGCAGTGAAAATGTGGAGAAAAAGGAACAGATCGCAAGCAAAAGAAATGGAGGAAAACAAATGACTGGATATAAAGTTCAAAACCATGCTTATAAGATTTTTCAAAAATTTCCTAGAAATGATGGATAAATTTAGTGAGACCCAAGAGGAAATGGAAAAGCACCAACTAGAAGTTAAATGTACACTGACTAAAATAAAAAAAAATATTATGCAGAAACCTAACAGTAGATTAGAGGAATGCAAGAATCAGGACAAAGATTTGAAATACAAAAAAGCAAAAAACACTCAATTAGAAAAACAAAAAGAAAAAAGAATCCAAAAATGTGAAGATAGTGTAAGGAACCTCTGAGACAACTTCAACTATACCAACATCATTATTATGGGAGTATCAGAAGAAGAGAGAGAGCAAGAAACTGAAAACCTATTTGAAGAAATAATGACTGAAAACTTCCCCCACCTGGTGAAAGAAATAGACTTACAAGTCCAAGAAGTGCACAGAACCCCAAACAAAAGGAATCCAAAGAGGACCACACCAAGACACATTATAATTAAAATACAAAGAACAAAAGAAAAAGAGACAATATTAAAAGCAGCAAGAGAAAAACAGTTAATTACCTATAAGGAAGCACCCATATGATTATAAGCTGATTTCTCAACAGAAATTATGAAGAAATGAGAGTGGCATGAAACATTCAGTGATGAAGAGCAAGAACCTATAATCAAGATTACTCTACCTAGCAAAGCTATCATTCAGAATTGAAGCTCAGATACAGAGCTTCACAGATAAGAAAAAAACTAAAGGAGTTCATCAATACCAAACCATTATTATATGAAATGCTGAAAAGTACTCTTTAAAAAGAGGAAGAAGAAAAAGGTAAAGATAAACATTATGAACAACAAATACATATCTATCAACAAGTAGATCTAAAAATCAAGTGAATAAAAAATCTAATGAACAGAATAAAATGGTGAATATAATAGAATCAGAGGCATAGAAAGAGTGTGGACTGACAATTCTCAGGGGGAAAGGGGTGAGGGGTGTGCAGGGAAAAACTGGACAAAAATCATACACCTATGGATGAGGACAATAGAGGGGGAGTAAGGTTAGAGGGAGGGGTGAGAGCCGGGTTGAGGGGAGCTATGGGAGGAAAAAGAGGAACAATTGTAATAATCTGAACAATAAAGATTTATTAAATCAAAAAAATAAGGAACAAAGGAAACAAAACTGAAGCAGTACCAAAAACAAACATACCAACAAACAAAAAAACCCACAGAAAAGACTTCATAAAAATTATGAGAAATCCTAGTGTTAACTTTTTAGAGAAAGCCCCATTTCAAAACACTTCTTACTGCATGGGAGAACAGCAGTAAAAGTTGAGAGCAGCTATAGGTGCCCCAAAGCTCAGAGCCAATAGATAGAAAGAGTAGGAGGGGCACAGGTAACTGTCAAAACAGGGTACTTGCATTTGGAGGAGCCTAGGCCATTAGAATTCTTCTATAAATCACTGCCATTTTGTCAAGTCCCCCCTGAGTAAGAGCATCAGCCCCTGGGAAGGTAACCACAAGAAAACCGAAGAAAGTTGGATTAGCCTGGCCAGTGTGGTTCAGTGGATGAGCATTGACCTATGAACCAGGTGGTCATGGTTTGATTCCTGGTCAGGGCTCATGCCCAGGTTGTGGGCTTGATTCCCAGTGGGGGTTGTGCAGGAAGCAGCCGATCAATGTTTCTTTCTCATCATTGATTTTTTTCTCTCTCCCTCTTTCCTTTTCTCTCTCTGAAATCAATTAAAAAATATGTATTTTTAAAAGAAGCTTGGATTAATACAATAAAAGGAAGAAAAGAAGAAAAAACTAGCATAATGAAAAACACAAAATAAGATTTCAGGAATAAGTCCAAATGTACATGAACATTCATAATAAATGCAAATGGATTAAGTCAACATACTAAAAGATGGAGTCTCTCAAATTAAATTTTTTAATAACCCAGCTAAATATAATTCACAAGAGACACAATTAGAACAAAATGGCTAAGGAAGATTGACAATAAAGGAATAGATGTTGACATATCAGGCAAATATTAAAGGACAAGTAAGTAAGGTAATATTATAATTAGACAAAATATAATTCAAGAGAAAAGGTATTAAAATGAAAACAGGTTAATAATTTATATTCATAAACTATACATAAAACAAAAATTATAGTAGTCATTGTTATGTAATTAACACATAAATTTAACTTTCTTGTTGTTAATCTTCACCCAGGGACATTTTCTCCATTGATTTTTAGAGCGAGTGGAAGGGAGGGGAAGAGACAGAGAGAGAAACATCTATGTGAGAGACACATCACTTGATTGCTTTCACACATGCCTGCAACTGAGGGACGTGTCTTTGACCAGAATCGAACTGGAGATCCTTTAGTCTGCGGGCCAATGCTCTAACAACTCAGAAAACCGGCCAGGACTTAACACATAAATTTAAAATGGGCAAATCCACAAAGTTACCAGATAACATATATCTGTCTGAAATCAACACTTTAATGGACAAGATGTAAGATTATAGAGAATTTTACGTAATAATTAACAAGGAAATCTCAATAAATTCTGAAGAGCAGAAGTTATGTGGATCATCCTTATTCACTGACATATGTGCAAAATATAAATTAACACAAAAGTATAGTACCCTCCCCATGTCATATACCTGGAAATTTTAAGTCCTCATATAAAATAACTTTTGGAAGAGAAAAATCAAAGCAGAAATCACTATTTAGAAATGAGCAGCAATCTGAGCACCTTGCAGAAGAATAAACAGGATAGAATGTGGTCAAAAGCAATATACAGAGAACAAAGCAGAGTCTTAAATACATTTTTCAGAAAGGAGATAATAGAAAATAATGACATAGATTTTTTATTTAATAAATTAGTAAGAGGAAAACACTAATATATCCAAAGAGAAACAAATTTATTAAAAGCACAGATTATTAAATTGAAAATAAAGGAAATCAACAAGTTATTGGGGAAAAAAAACCCACATCAAATTCTAAAGATGGTTTTCCTTTGGTGGGACTGCAATTTGCCCCCTTGAATTTTCACTCTTATTTACTTCACACATTTTCTATAAGAAGTAAACACTGAGCCCTAGCTGGTTTGGCTGAGTGGATAGAGTGTCCAGTGAACGCACAGACTGAAGGGTCCCGGTTTGATCCCCATCAAGGGCTCATACCTTGGTTGCAGACTCAATCCCTGGCCAGAGTCAGGGCGTGTGTGGGAAGCATCCAATTGATGTGTTTCTTTCACATCCTTGTTTCTCTCCCCCTCCCTCCCTTTCTCTCTAAAAATCAATGAAAAAATATCCTCGGGTGAGGTTTAACAACAACTACAAAAAGTATACATTGATTTTATATTTAAAATTACTATTCTTAAATGCTCAGTTAATTCTTGGAGGAATGGCTGAGTCTAGGGCTGAAGCAGGGAAAATACTAGATGAACCTGGAGCATCTTGTACTTCCAGAAAGTAAGCAATTGAAGAGGTGCTGAGAGGACAGAGGAGCCAAACTGAAAGAGGTCCTCATGGCCAAAGCTCAAAAACATGAACAACAAAATAAGTAACGCTGTGTTGAATTTTAATCTAAAGTATGAAACAGTTACACACGTGTCCATACTAATACAAAAAAACAACTAAGTAAATAATGGGTGTGGGAACCTCTTTCCACGTCCCGCGTGGTTCAGGGTTCCCGGGTCAGGGTTCGGGTTCTGAAGGAGGCTGCACGCAAACGAAATGAGAGACTAGAAAACATTAATTTGGCGATATTGGGGGGCCAGGCGGGAGCCTTCCTCTAGTGGGAAGGACTGCCATTTGCTCTGGCCTTTTTCTCCCTTTTATTAAGGCTTTGGGACACACCCCTAGCCTTTAGGCAGGAAATAATAGAAATTAACAGATAGTTTCAACTAAACAATGAGTAATTAGCTCTGACCTTTCAGAGCAATTAAGGTTTGCCAGCCTTCCTGCCTTCCGTTTACATCCACCTAGTGAGAACAATTACATCCACCTAGTAAGAACAATATTTGGTCTCCGACAAATGGGATAGAACCAATACAAGCTTTACAGTGGAGACAGCTGGCAGAAACTTCCCTAACCAAGTGATCAAGGCTAACATCACCATAGGAATCATGTGCTATCATGACTCTCTGATTTGAAGAGATAAGGGCACTTCACCTTTGTTATATTCTTCTCCCAAACCCATCATCTAGGTCTAATCATTAGGGAAAACATCACACAAATGCAAATTCAGGTACATTCTATCACATCTCGACCAAAACTATTCAAAATGTTGTCACTAAAAACACAACTGAGAAATGTGATGGATAGGAATAGACTAAGGAGACAGGAGGATTAAATGCACAGTGGCATCCTGGATTGAATCCTGCAGCAGTGAAAGGACAGCAGTGAGAAAACTGGTGAGATATGAATAAACTAGGTGATTTGGTTCTAATATTATACCAGTGTTAACTTCCAAGTTTTGAGGAATGTATCACTGTTTTATACAAGATGTTAGTTAACATTATGGGAAACTAGGTGAAGGGGAAACAGGAACGTTCTACATACTATCATTGCAACTTTTCAGTAAATCTAAAATTATTCCAAAATAAAAAGTTTAACTGTTAAATTGACGAACTATGCATACTTTTAGCAGATTTTGAGAGACTGTTTCCTAAGTTTGAATGTAGAGCTTAGCAATGATTATTAGAGTTGTGAATACTAAAATATGTTACTAAAATTTCCACAACTTTAAATTAGCTGTACAGTTAGAGACTTTCTGTACCGTGTGTGACAATTGGGCTGTTTTTAAATTTTCTAAAATAGCATGGTCCAATTTCACTGCAGAAACCTCTAGACACACTTCCAAGGCATCAGGATTCACTGGAGGGCTCAAATGAATCCTCCCCTCCTTCCTGTGACCAGGCCTGCAAGAGCCCTGCTGGCCAGGGTCTCTAAGGGTGGGGCCCATTGGCTTACTGGTGCCTTCTGTCAGTCACTGAAACTTCTTAGGGATTGTGGTGAGAAGAGGGATGTCTCCTGGAGGCCTCTGGCCTCTTCAGTCTCTAGAGCCCTCTGCCCACAGGAGAACCCCTGGAGGCAATAGACATACTTACCTGGGATAGATGGATGCAGTGCTTTTCTCTGATCCTTGAACAGAAGCCTGGGACCACACCAATCATGGAACTCTGCTGATGGCCCTGTGTACCTGTGTATTCTGGTATATAAGGGCCTCATCCTGTTCCCTTTTGTCTTTCTGGACACTCCCCTAAATTCACCCTGTTCTCTGCCAACCACACTCCCAAGCCCTTTGTTGAATCATGAAAATATCTAAGATTAATGTGACATCCTTAGAATCTCCTGTAATATCCCCGAATAATCCCTCAATATCCTGCCTCCAAAGCTGCCCCAAGTAGGTTCCTGGTAACAAAGTTCCTGGAAGAATACAGGGGTTCACATTCCCAGGGACAATACAGACAGGGGGCATGGGTTAATGATTGCAGTAAGAGAGAAGGGACCTTTTTAAGGAAGTGGACATGAGTCGTGTGTGTGTGTGTGTGTGTGTGTGTGTGTGTGTGTGTGTGTGTGTGTGTTGCCTGAATTTCAAAAGCATTTCTGGATCTTCTTGATGTTTGTTATGATGAATTGTGTTTCTATGAGTGTCATATTCATACTTGTGACATGTGTTTGGAAATTCTACTTACTCTGCAGATTTCCTGACACTAAGAGCACTGTTAGGCAATTTTTGGGTCCTTCAGAAATGCTTGCAAGTTGACATTGAACAGTGAGGTTAAAATATGTTTATCTGGTCCCTGAAAGTGCTGTCCTCCTATATATGCCATGGACTTCTTCAATTGTGAAATATTTCAAATGAATGGGAAAGAACAACATAATATATTCAACTCCCACATTTAGCAAATAATATTTACCCTATTCGCTTCATCTTTTTTAAAAAAATGAAAATATGACACTCTCCCTACAGGGAGCATACCTGTGCCATTGCCTTCCCTCTCTCCTTCTCCCCTCACCTTTCCCCATAGGCATATATCCCCTAATTTCTAAGGGATCTCATGAGACTTGCAACCAAGGGAGAAATGGGCAGTGGCAGTTCATCCCAGGCTAACCCGCTGAACCTTTCTCCAAGGCCCCCTAGTCTATGACTTCCCAGTGAGCCAAGGCAGCACAGCCCAGGATCTCCTGTTGCTTCTATGCCCTTCCTTGTTTCACTCTGCTAAGTATATTTTGCTGTGGGCAATACATTCTTGCTTGCTTTTCTACACTGCCTCTTGATTGAAATCTTTCCCTCAAGAAGACAAGAACAAAGATATCATTACCTCCTCTTGTTCTCTCACTGGTAATAGTTAGAGCATTGTCCCTCAAACCAAAGGGTTCAGAGTTTGATTTCTGGTTAAGGGCATGTACCTCAGTTGCACTTTCATTCCCTGGCCATGATCAGGGCATGTGTGGGAGGCAACCAATTGATGTGTCACTCTCACATCAGTATTTCTCCCTCTCTCCCCCTCCCAACCTTCTTTCCACTCTCAAAGAAAAAAAATCTATGGAAAAAAAATGTCCTTGGGTGAGGATTAACACACAAAAAAGCGTTATTGTATGTTCATGGGTAAATGACAAATTTAAATAAAAGTTTCATGGCTTACAAAGATCCTTAAAAGCCCTGCTTGTGTGGCTCAGTTGTTGAGTATTGACCCATGAATCAGGAAGTCAGGCTTAATTCCTGGTCAGGGCACATACCCGGGTTGCTGGCTGGATCTCCAGTAGGGGCGTGTAGGAAGCAGTTGATCAATGATTCTCTCTCATCATTGATGTTCCTCTCTCTCTCTCTCTCTCTCTCTCTCTCTCTCTCTCTCTCTCTCTCTCTCTCTTTCTCTTCCTCTCTGAAATCAATAAAAACATATTTTAAAAAAAGATCCTTAGGAAAAAAGACTGAAAAAATCAGAATTTATCAGTGCCTTTGCAGAATTATCTAATAAGAAGTTGAAAAGAAAGAAGTTATCTAAATAAAAATGGGTCCTGGTGGAAAAGTATAAAAATAATAGACTAAGTTTATGCACCAGGCTTGTTTTTTGAGATGTTAATTTTTTAATTGTACCATTGTGTTTGGCTCACCATATCATTTCTCAGCCTCCACACAACCTCCCCCCATCCTACTCTACACAGGTCCTTTGTATCTAGGTCTTTTGTAATTCCTTTCCTGGGATTTTTTTGCAAGAGGAAAGGCCAAAAGCAGTTTAAAGCCAAATGCTCTTCTGTTTTGAATGAGAGAGGCCTCTCCTGAGAGTAATGGAGTGAGGGTGGAGAAAAGGGGAGATTCTTCTAAACAAGAGACAGCTGGGTTACCAGGAACTTCACTAATAATTTGGGGGTCTAGGGAGGGGTCAAGACCTCAGAAAAACAACAACATTGCAAATCAAAGAGAAGACTCTGTGCTTCTTCAAGACCTGTTGCCCTCTCTCCACACTCCCCAGAGGTGGCCGCTGTTCAAAAGTTATGTGCATCATAAGTTTTTTCTTGTCCATGCTTTTTTTTAAATACATTTTTGTTTATTTCAGAGAGAAAGGGAGAGGGAGAGAGAAAGAAAAACATCAATGATGAGAGAGAATCATTGATTGGCTTCCTCCTACATACTCCCTACAGGGGATTGAGCCAGAAATAAAATTCATTAACAAAAATAAAATAAAATAAATAAAAACACTGTGGAATACTGTGGTAAAAAAGAAGGAATTCTTACCAGAAACTCCAAGCCTGTGTCCTGACCAGGAATTGAACCATGACCTCCTGGTTCATAAGTTGATGCTTTAAACACTGAGCCAACCTGGCTAGACATGTTTTTGCATTTTACTATACATGCATTCACAAATAGTACACATTGTTTTGCTTGCTTTTAAGCTTTTCCAAAAGTGGTAATATAATTCTACAACTCACTGGTGTTCATCCACTTTATGTTTTTGGAATTGAACCTCACACATGCATTGATAGTCCATTTACTTTCACTGCACAGGACAGAGCATCCTCATCATGTAAATATTTCATGTCTCCTCCCCCTTCACATCCTCAGCTTCTATCTTCCCTGGCTTAGAATCGACATTAAACTTGTACACACTTTCTCCCATAGCCCAATTTAATCATTTCTCACCCATAATGGAATCTACTCCCATTGACCTGCCAATTTTTCACGTCTCCTCCCCCTTCACATCCTCAGCTTCTATCTTCCCTGGCTTAGAATCGACATTCCATTGTACAGTCACTTCTCTCTATGTGTCATTGTTACCTTGCTTTTCTTGTCCTCTCTTGAAGTTTTCTGGAAAAACCCTAACCCTGCATAAGTATAACTCTCATTAACTCCCAACAACACATCAGCAAATGATATTTGCTAGAGGAAGAGTTGAAGTAGGAGTAATGGTACAAAAATAGTAAAACAAGGGAATGATATTCTCTTGTGGAACAACAATGGTAAAGGATCTTCCTTTAAATTCATGGACAGTAACCTTACGATGCTCTTTAGTGCTGTCCTCTTTCATTCCCGCTTCACTTCCCTAGTTGATTCACTTTCTTGTATTCTTATAGACCATCTATATATATATAAAAACCTAAGTGATCATTATGACTGAACGACTAGAACAACTGAATGATCAACCAGTCACTATGACATGCATTGACCACCAGGGGGCAGATGCTCAATGTAGAAGCTGCCCCCGGGGTAGTCAGTGCACTCCCACAGCCAACCTCCTCTCACTTCTGGGAATATATCCTAAGAATCCTGAAACACTAATCGAAAAGAATATATACACCCCTATGTTCATAGCAGCACAGTTTACAATAGCTGAAAGATGGAAACAGCTCAGGTGCCCATCAGTAGATGAGTGGATAAAAAAGCTGTGATACATTTACATATGGAATACCATGCAACTGTAAAAAAGAAGGATCTCCTACCCTTTCAGACAGAGAATATCATTCCCTTGTTTTACCATTTTTGTACCATTACTCCTACTTCAACTCTTCCACATCATAATTAAAATACCAAGAGCAAAAGACATATGATTGTCAGCTGATTTCTCAATAGAAACTATGCAGGCCAGAAGAAAGTGGCAAGAAACATTCAATGTGATGAATAGCAAGAACCTATAACCAAGATTACTCTACCTAGCAAAGCTATCATTAAGAATTGAAGGGCAGATAAAGAGCTACACAGATAAGAAAAGATTAGCCAAAAGTGGTTTGGCTCAGTGGATAGAGCGTCGGCCTGGGGACAGAAAGGTCCCAGGTTCGATTCTAGTCAAGGGCATGTATTTTGGTTGCAGGCACATCCCCAGTAGGGCACGTGCAAGAGGCGGCTGATTGATGTGTCTCTCTCATCGATGTTTCTAACTCTCTATCCTTCTTCCTTCCTCTCTGTGAAAAATCAATAAAATATATTTTTAAAAAATTTAAAGGAGTTCATCAACACCAAACCAGTATTATATGAAATGCTGAAAGGTACTCTTTAAGAAGAGGAAGAAGAAAACGATAAAGGTAAAAATTATGAACAACAAATACATATATATCAACAAGTGAATCTAAAAATCAAGTGAATTGAAAACCTGATGAACAGAATAAACTGGTGAATATAATAAAATTAGGGGCATAGAAAGGGAGTGGACTGATAATTCTCAGGGGGAAAGAGGTGGGGGGACATGAAGGGAGAGACTGGACCAAAATCATATATCTATGGATGAGGACAATGGGGTGGAGAAAATAAGGGCAGAGGGTTGGGTAGGAGCCAGGTGAAAAGTATCTATTTAGGTCCATTTCCCATTTTTTTGATTGGGTTGTTTATCTTCCTTTTGTTAAGTTGTATGAGTTCTTTGTAAATGTTAGAGATTAAATCCTTATCTCTGATAACATTGGCAAATATGTCCTCCCATGCAGTGGGTTTTCTTGTTTTGTTGATGGTTTCTTTTACTGTACAAAAGCTTTTAATTTTGATGTAGTCCCATTTGTTTATTTTCTTCTTAGTTTCCATTTCCCTAGTTGTTGTATCAGTGAAGAAATTGCTTAGGTATATGTTAGTCCAAGTATTTTTCCTCCTGGCTGTGTAAAAGCAAAAATTTCTCTGGAAGAAATTAAACAAAAGGCTTTGTTCAAGACTACTGCAATAAGGGGTAGCAGCACGCCTAAGAGAAGAAAATATTTTCTGGCCTCTGAAGGTTTGAGTTCCCATCCAGGGGATGTAACTGTGGTACACCTTGGTGGTCTGTTCTGCTCCTGCAATCATTTCCAGCCTCCCACCAGCCTGAGGCATAGACAGTGAGTCTTGCTATGTATGCTTGATTGTTCCCACAGGGACCTCTCTGTGCTCACTGTATTACAAAACCAGCTTAAATCCCTGTGCAAACACCTTGCTTATTTTTGTTCATATTTCATTCAAGAGATTATGGGGGGGGGATCTCCCTTAAATTTTTGAAGTCTTTCACTGAAGCCTAGCATATAATTGATGATAAATAAATATTGATTGACTAGATGGCATCATTTGTAAAATTTCCACTTAACAATTCTAGGTCTTTATAGCTAAGAATCTACTGGCTATGAACTAAACAAGAATTGGGTAAGAATTAGAAGGAAAGAAAGTAAATTGCATCAAATTTCCTTTAAATGCTTTCACTAAAACAGTGTTGTTGTTTTTTAACTTTTTCTTCTCTTCTCCCTTCAACTTCCTTTACCTTAACCCAGAGAAGTACATTTTTCCATTACAACCCACAACTCACGCCCGCGCCCCCCCCCCCCCCACAATACACACACACTTCACTAAACAATTTTCTCTGTCACTATAGTTTCAGTGTATTTTGGTATTTTCTATTCTATTTCTTTTCTTAAAAAATAAATGTGACTTGAGACACACCACATTAGTTTTATGACCCACTACTGGTTCGGACTTACAATTTGAAAAACACTGCTCTAAAGCTACATTAAAATAGCAATGGAAAAACTGCTGAATATATGTAATATAAAAGTCAGACCTGGGAATATTTAAATTTTAAAATTCTAGAGAAGTGGTATGATGTTGGGGTGGGTACAGGAAAGGGAGATTGGATATATAATCTTTAGGGTTACAGGGCTCCAGACCTGATGATTTAAATTTGGGAAGGGGCAGGAAAAAGGACTAGAAGATAAATGGCACTGAACTTGATTTGACAAATGATACTGAAAACAGTTGGGTACACTTCAGAGTCAGGAGATCTAAAAATGTCTAATTCCCAGATGATATCATCAGCACACTGTGAAACCATATGTTCTTTTAAAATTAATGCAATTCCATTTATTTTTAATGACAAAGTAATACATAAATACATTTTTTGTCAAGTATTAAAATTATACATTAAAAACTTTCTCTTGACATTGTATCTCTTCTCCAGTCCTAATGACTTTTCAAGAACTCTTTTCAATATGAATATACTTCCAGACCTTTTCCCATCTGTTTGGATTAGGGTATAGCATTTTATAAATTTGTTTTTGCTTGTTCCCCCTGTGCTTTGCTCCTGGTTCCCCTTTCTTGCTGTGATGTGATGATATAATAAGAAATATATATTTGGCCAGCTCTTCCAGTTCTTGGCACAGAGCTCCTAAAACTCTTAGAATCTCCATAGTGAGAAGTGTCTGTCTATATGCTAATGAGGTGACTCCTACAGGTTGCCAGAGGAACTACTACTGATTAGAGGGTTGGGATTTTCAGCCCTACACCCTACTTGATCTGCCTCTGGGGAGAGGTGAGGAGCTAAAGAATGACTGTCTTTTCAGTGGCCAATGGGGAGGGGAGTTGGAGGGGACTAGGCCTGCAGGGGAAGGCAGTTAGGAGTAACCAGGTTGGCAAGGGAGGGCAGTTAGGGGTGACCAGGCTGGCAGGGGAGGGCAGTTAGGGGCAACCAGGCTGGCAAGGGAGGGAATTTAGGGGTGACAGGGCCAACAGGGGAGAGCAGTTGGGGGCAACCGGGCCAGTAGGGGAGGCTGTTAAGGGCAACCAGGCCTGCAGGGGAGGAGAGTTAGGGGCATCCGGGATGGCAGGGGAGGGCAGGAGAGGGAAGTTAGAGGCAATCAGACCAGAAGGGGAGCAGTTAGGCATTGATCAGGCTGACAGGGGAGTGATTAGGGTGTGATCAGGCTGGCAGGCAGAATCGGTTAGGGGCAATCAGATAGGCAGGCAGGTGAGCAGTTGGGAGCTAGCAGTTCTGGATTGTGAGAGGGATCCCAGATTGGAGAGGGTGCAAGTTGGGCTGAGGGCACACCCACCCTTCTCCATGCATGAATTTCATGCACTGGGCCTCTAGTTATATTTATAAGTATTTATCATTTCTGTTGCCCTTATTTCATTCCTGTTGTTTCAAGTTTCCTTCTTGTATCTTTGTTCTTCTGTCTGAAGAACTTCCTTTAGCAGTTCTCTTGGAGCAGATCTGCTGGCTGTGGCTTCTTGGTTTTCCTTCATAAGAGAATGTCTTTATTTCACCTTCACTTCTGAAGAATATTTTCACTGAAAAGAGAATTCTGGGTTGACAGTTATGTTCTTTCAGCATTTTAAAAAATGCTGTGTCACTTTCTTTCCTCTGGCTCCACAGTTTCTCCTGAGCAATCTACAGCTATTTGCATTATTGTCCCCTCTAGAGAATACATTGTTTTTCCTCCTGCTGCTTGTAGTGTTTCCTTTTCTTTGCCTTTAGTTTACACAAGTTGGATTATGTAGATTTCCTTGTTTCTTTGTTGTTTGCTGCTTTTTCTACTTAAGGATTCTTTTACCTTCTTAAATCTGTAGGTATATGTCGTTTGGCAAATTTGGAAATTTTTTAGCCATCTTTCTTTAAACATTTTCATCTTTGTAGGCTTTTTCATCTTCTTCTGGGACTATTTTCAAGTTTCCTGCTTCTTCCCTCTGTTACCACCATTCTGCTATTGAGTCCAATCCAGTGAGTATTTAATAATGAGAGAAATAGAAATATAATGTTAGCCACATATGTAATTTTAAATTTTCTAGTAATCATGTTCAAAATTTTAAAAGAAGATGAAATTCATTTAAGGAAAACATTTTTTGTAGCTCAATTTATTAAAAATATTATTTTAACATGTAATTAATATTAAAATTCTTAATGAAATATTTTACATTCACTTTTCATATGAATATTTTGGAGTCCAATATATATATGATACTAGAATAACACATCTCAATTCAGATGCAAATTTTCATAAAAAATACTCATTGTTAGGTTCCCCAAAGGAGGAACACATGAGGCCAAAATCATAAGGGATTATAAATGTATTAGGTCATCTGGAACCCAGATGGGCTGAGCCCCAAAATGGCATCAGAACCCAAAGATGGGAGTCAGAGGTTTTTAAAGGACTTTTGACAGTCTTTTTATGGGCAGAGAATTCTCTGTGCAGATCTTGGGAAGACCTGAAAGGGAAAAATAATGGTTCCAGTAAGTGGAAAGTGGTCTAAGTGAAAGGAAATGTCCATTGTGAAATGGCCTGAAGGTCAGTTCCCAGGGAGGGATATTAATTCAATTATTTGATCAAACCTAACACTCAGTATATGTTTAAATTTAACAAAATTTATTGTTGAAAAAAGTAGATTCACATACCCAAGCTATTCCAAACATACCTAAAACTTTTCCAGTAACTGAACTGAGTATCAGTTTTAAGTTAAAATTAAAATAAATTGAAATAAAAAATATAGTCTTTCAGTCACATTGGCCACATTTCAAGTTCTCAATAGTTATTTATGGTTAGTGGGTAATGCATTGAACAGTGCAGCTTTAGACTTTAGGGTATTTGAAACTTCTATATGAAAGTAAGTGTTCTTTGCTTTGGGAGGCAAGTCTTTACCAATGGAAGAACGTGATGCAATAAATATTTTATTAATTTTATATTAATTTTGTGGGGCTATCAAAACAAAGTACCACAAACTGGGTGAGAAACAACAGGAAGTTACTTTCTCACAGTTCTGGTGCCAGCAGGTTTGTTTTCATTGTGAGGCCACCCTCCTTAACTTAGAGATGACTAGCTTCTTCTTCCTTTGTCTTCACATGGTCTTTCCTTCAGGAGTTTCTGTGTCCTAATTTTTCTTCTTATAAAGACACAAGTCATACTGGATTAGGGCCTACCCCAATGACCTCACTTAATCTTAATTACTTCTTAAAAAACCTATCTCCAAATACTGTCACATTTTCAAGTACTAGGGGTTAAGACTTCAACAAATGAATTGGGGGGAGGGGGATATGGAATGCGGGACACAGAAATAAGCCCCAAGAAAGATTAATCTGTATATTCTTTTCTGCTCCCTTTGATCACCTGCATTCTGTCTATGGGACAAGATGTTGCCAGTTCCCTCAATGTATTACTTTTCTTTGCTGTGTCACAAATTGCTCTAAAATTTAATGGCTAAAACAACATATATTTATTATCTCATAGTTTCCATGGGTCAATTTATCTGAATAGGTCTGGCTCACAGTCTCTTGAGTCATTGCAATCAATATGTACTAGTATGCCAGACTGAAAGGGAGTATCTGTTTCCAAGATGGCTTGCTCACTCGGCTGTTGGCAGGAGGCTGCCTGAAGGACCTTACAATAGAGTAGCTAGCCTGTCTTGGAGTGAATGATCCAGTGGAGAGCAAGCAGGAAGTTGAAGTACCTTTTATAGTCTCTCTTCCAAGTTGCATACCCTCACTTATACTTTATTCTATCCATTAGAATAAAGTTATTACACTGTGCCCACATTCAAAGGGATAAGCATGGACTCTACCACTTACAGGAAGGAGTATCAATGAAATTTTGAACATATTTTCTTTCTTTCTTTTTTTTTATTTAATAAATCTTTATTGTTCAGATTATTACAATTGTTCCTCTTTTTCACCCCATAGCTTCACTTCACCCGGCACCCACCCCTCCCTCTGCCTTTACGCTCTGACTCCATTGTCCTCATCTATAGATGTATGATTTTTATCCAGTCTTTCCCTGAACCCCCCTCACCTATCCACCCCTGAGAATTGTCAGTCCACTCCCTTTCTATGCCCCTGATTCTATTATATTCACCAGTTTATCTGTTCATCAGATTTTTAATTCACTTGATTTTTAGATTCATTTGTTGATAGTTATGTATTTGTTGTTCCTAATTTTTATTTTTATCTTTTTCTTCTTCTTCCTCTTCTTAAAGAGTACCTTTCAGCATTTCATATAATACTGGTTTGGTGTTTATGAACTCCTTTAATTTTTTCTTATCTGTGAAGCTCTTTATCTGACCTTCAATTCTGAATGATAGATAGCTTTGCTGGGTAGAGTAATGTTGGTTGTAGATTCTTGTCATTCATCACGTTGAATATTTCTTGCCATTCCCATTTGACCTGCATAGTTTCTGTTGAGAAATCAGCTGACAATTGTACGGGTGCTCCCTTGTGGGTAATTAACTGTTTTTCTCTTGCTACTTTTAATATTCTCTCTTTGTCTTTTGCTCTTGGTATTTTAATTATGATGTGTCTTGGTCTGGTCCTTTTTGGATTCCTTTTGTTTGGGGTTCTGTGTGCTTCTTGGACTTGTAAGTCTATTTATTCACCAGGTGGAGGAAGTTTTCAGTCATTATTTCTTCAAATAGATTTTCAGTATCTTGTTCTCTCTCTTCTTCTGGCACCCCCATATTTCTGATGTTGGTATGCTTGATGTTGTCCCAGAGACTTCTTACACTATCTTCACATTTTTTGACTCTTTTTTCTTTTTGCTTTTCCTGTTGAGCGTTTTCTGCTTCTTTGTATTTCAAATCTTTGACTTGATTCTTGCATTCCCTTAGTCTGCTGTTAGGTCTCTGTATAATATTTTTTATTTCAGTCAGTGTATGTATAATTTCTAGTTGGTCCTTTTTCATTTCTAGTTTGGTCCTTTTCATCTCCTCTTGGGTCTCACTAAATTTATCCATCTTTTCTAGGAAATTCTTGAAAAACCTTATTAACAGTGATTTTGAACTCTATATCCAGTCATTTTTTTCCCCTCCATTTCTTTTGTTTGTGATCTGTCCCTTTGTCTCCGCCTTTTCGCTGCTTCCCTAAGTTGGTAGAGTAGTTTTGTGTGCTAGGTGTCCTATATGGCCCCATAGCTCCACCTCCCCAGTTACCTGAGGTGGACTCTCTTGGTGCATCCCTTTGTGAGCTGTGTGTACACTCTTGTTGTAGTTAAGTCTTGATTGTTGTTGGTGTCACTGGGAGGAATTGACCTCCAAGCCAGTTGGTTGTGAGGAACAGCTATGTCTATGCCAGGAGAACTTCTGTGCTGGAGTTAGCCTTATGATAGAAGATTTGCAAAATTGCAAATGCCTCTGTGTTCAGCTTGGATGGGGAAGTCTCAGGGCTGAGCAGACAGCTTTGGCTTCCCATTAGCCCTGCCCTACATGGCCCCTGAGTCTCAGTGTCCCTCAGTAATCGCTGCAGCCCTCTCTGCGCACTTGCACTTCCGCACCTCCAGACCTCTGCCTTTCTGGTTCCCCTGAGTTTCTGTGCATTCCAGGTACCGATATGAATCTGGGTCCCCAGGGTCTCACCCGAAACTGGGGTTTGATGCCGTTGGAAGTGGATTTCAGCAAGTTGGGAGGTTCTGTCTTCCTCCTGCTAGAGAAATCCAGTGACACAATCAGCAGTCAGCCCTCTGTGTGTGCACTCGCCCGCCTCCAGACCTCTGCCTTTCATGGCTCCCCTAAGTTTCTGTGCACTCCCTTTTCATGACAGTCCAGACTCCTCCTATATGAGTCTCGCCTGGAATTGGGGTTCAGTGCAGTCCTGAGTTTCTGTCTCCCTCCCACTAGAGGAAACCAGTCAGGCACTCTGCCGCCCGTCCTCTCTATGTGCGTGTCTCCATACCTCAGCTTTTTGCAGCTCCTCCGAGTCTTTGTGAGCCCCTCTCTTTCTTTCTTGTTGTAGAATTTCCACTCAGCCAGCTTTTCTGTAGTTCTGAATGATGTCCGTTCTGTCTTTTAGCTATAGTTTTGAAATTATTGTGCGAGGTAGCAGTTTATGTGTTCACCTATGCTGCCATCTTGGTTTCTCAAAATTTTTAACATATTTTAAAACCACCACCCCTAATGAGAAAGTAGGAGGTGGGGAAAGTTCAGTAAATAAAGCACCACATTTTTTAGCTTCTAAGTTCAAGAACTATGTTCCAAGGCTTAGACCAAATAAGATCAGGAAAAGATGCAAGCCAATAAAACAAACTAGATAATTCTTATGAGCTGGTGTGAGAGAAGAATCTGCAGTAGAGATGCAAAATAGGGGTGATATAAATCCTCATCTAGAGTGAAGGCAACCAATGGATGATAAAATTTCTCTTAGTGTTTAGGGTTGAGAACAGAAAGAAACTAGGCCATCCTTCTAAACAGCAAACTAGAAGAAGTCTCTCAAGCTATCAGGGTATGAAGTCATGCAGACAAAAGGGCACATACACATATCCATGTTCTTCTTTTTAAAATTGTCTGAACTATTAGTGTGCCTTCATTTTTCCACTGCTGTTTTAGAACAGTCTAAGCAAGTCTCCTAAAAATCTTGCTGGGGTTTCAATTGGGACTGCTTTGAATGTATAAACTAATTTGGGGGATAATTGACATCTTTACAATGTTAACTTTTCTCATCCAAAAACATAAGCAGCTATTTCCATTCATCTTTTGTCCTATATCTTTCAATAAATTTTTTTTCCAGAAAGATTTTGTGCATATTTTCTTAAGCCTACTTATAAATATTTTATATATATTTATTGATGTTTCCACCTGATGTCAGTTTTCAGAAAAAAAATGTAGTAAGATCTCCTCTTATGCTTATGATTGCTTTTATTTCCTTATAATTCTGTCAGTTTTAAAATATATGCATAACAGGATGTTAAAATTGAAATTTTGACCAGAGTTTTGTCAAAAATTCATAAATAGCTGAAGTAAAACCAATGAATCATTGAAATATTAATTAGTAAAAATTTATTTGGCACACACCAAAAAGACAGTTTGCAAACTGGGAGCATTAAAACCAAAACATGGAAGGAGGCTCAGGGGTATGTTGTTATAAAGTAGTTTATATAGTGAGGAAGCAGTGACTGTTCATCAGAATGATTGGTTATAATAGAATTTTCTTAAGTGATAAGGAATTGGTCAGTGGTTACCTAATATCAACCTTGGGAATCAGTTTATTTTACTTATGATTTTCAGAGTCATAAGCAAGAAATGACTAAGGACAAGTTAGTCTTACAAAATAAGCTAAGTTATGCTTTATCTTTTAAAAAATCTATCTTTATTATTGAAAGTTTACTGGTGTCCTCCTTTTTTCCCTATTGACCCCTTCCATGCTGCACCCTCTACCCGCGCCCCCCCAAGTCTTGATCACACTATTGTCTGGGTCCATAGTTATGCATATATGCATATAAGTTATTTGGTTAATCTTCTCACCCAGCCCACACCCCCACCTTTCCTCTGAGATTTGTCAGTCTGTTCCATGCTTCCATGTCTCTGGACTCATTTTGTTCATTAGATTTCACATATAAGTGAGATCATGTGATACTCATCTTTCTCCAACTGGCTTGTTTCACTTAGCATAATAATCTTCAGGTCCCTGCCAAAAACCTGGCTCAATGGATAGAGCCTGCGGACTGAAAGGTCCCAGGTTTGATTCCGATCAAGGGCATGTATCCTGGTTTCGGGCACATCCCTAGTAGGGGGTGTGCAGGAGGCGGCTGATCGATGTCTTTCTCTCATCAATGTTTCTAACTTTCTATCTTTCTCCCTTCCTCTCTGTAAAAAATCAATAAAATATATTAAAAATATATAATAATAATAATAATCTTCAGGTCCCTTCATGCTGTCTCAAAGAGTAAGAGATCCTTCTTTCTTATAGTACCAATGTACATGCCCTTGACCACAATCGAACCTGGGACCTTTCAGTCCGAAGCGCTACCCACTGAGCTAAACCGGTTTTGGCACAAAACAGCTTCTTAATCCACTCATCTACTGATGGGCACTTGGGTTGTTTCCAGATCTTAGCTATTGTAAATTTTCTGCTATGAACATAGGAGTGTATATATTCTTTCTGATTAGTGTGTCATGATTCTTAGGATATACTCCTAGAAGTGGTATTGCTAAGTCAAATGGCAGTTCCATTTTTTATTTTTTGAGGAAATTCTGTACTATTTCCCACAGTGGCTACACCAGTCTGCATTCCCACCAGCAGTGCACAAAGGTTCCTTTTCCCCCACATCTTTGCCTGCACTTGTCATTTGTTGATTTGTTGATGGCAGTAGCCATTCTGACAAGTGTGACATGGTATCTCATTGCATTTTAATTTGCATCCCTTGAATGATTAGTGATTTTGAGCATTTTTTCATATGTCTGTTGGCTTTTTGTGTGTACTGTTCTGAAAAGTGTCTATTTAGGTCCTTTACCAATTTTTAAATTGGATTATTTGTCTTTTGTTGAGTTGTATAAGTTCTTTATACATTTTGAAAATTAACCCTTTATCAGATGTATTATTGGCAAATATTTTCTCCCATAGAGTGGGCTCCCTTTTCATTTGGTTGATGGTGTCTTCTGCTCAATAGAAGCTTTTTATTTTGATATAGTAAGATTTGTTTATTTTCTCCTTCGTATCCATTATCCCAGGGGATGTATGGGCAAACATATTGCTAGGAGAGATGTCTGAAATTTTGCTGTCTATGGTTTCTTCTAGGATTTTTATGGTTTTACATTTAAGTCTTTTATTCATTTTGAGTTTATTCTTGTATATAGTGTAAGTTGGTGGTCTAGTTTCATTTTTTCACATGTTCCTATTCAATTTTCCCAATACCAATTATTGAAGAGAACATCTTTACTCCATTGTATATTCTTGTCTCCTTTGTTAAATGTTTATTGAGCGTAATGGCTTGGATCAATTTCTGGGGTCTCTGTTCTGTTCCATTGATCTATATGCCTGTTCTTTGTGCCAGTACCAGACTGTTTTGATTATACTGGCTTTGCAGCATAATTTGGTATCTGAACTTGTGATCCCTTCAACCTTGTCCTTTCTCAAGATTGTTGCAGATATTGGGAGTCTTTTTATTTCCTATAAATTTTTGGAGTATTTGTTCTAGATCTGTGAAATATGCCATTGGTTTTTTTTTTAATAGGGATTACATTGAATTTATAGATTGATTTGGATAGTATGGACATTTTAATTATGTTAATTCTACCAATCCATGAACATGGTATATTCTTCCACTTGTTTTTATGTTCCTCTATCTCTTTTTTCAACATCCTGTAGTTTTCAGAGTACAGTTTATTTTTCTTTTGTTTGTTTGTTTTGACTGATTTGGTTAAATTTATTCCTAGGTATCTTCATTATTTTATAGCAATGGTAAATGGGATTGTTTTTATACTTTCTGTTTATGAGAGTTCATTGTTGGTATATAAAAATGCCATTGATTTCTGGGTATTAATTTTGTATCCTGTTAAACTGCTGCATTTTGTGATGGAATCTTCAAGGTTTTCTATGTAAATATCATGTCATATGTGAATAATGACAGTTTTACTTCCTCCTTTCTAATTTGGATGCCTTCTTTTTTTTCTTCTTGTCTGATTTCTGTGGCTAAGACTTCCAGTACTGTTAAATAAGAGTGGTGAAAGTGGCCCAGCCAGTGTGGCTCCTGGGAACCAAAAGGTCATGGTTTAATTCCCAGTCAGGGAATATGCCTGGATTATGGGTCTGTTCCCTAGTACAGGGAATGTAGGGGACAGACAATCAATTATTCTCTTCATCATTGAAGTTTCTATCTCTCTCTTCATCTCCTTTCCTCTCTGTAATCAGTAAAAATCTATTTTAAAAAGAAAAAGAGTAGTGAAAGTGGACATCCCTGTCTTATTTCTGTTCGTAGGGGAAATGCTTTTCGTTTTTGCCCATTAAATATGATATTTGCTGTAGATTTGTCATATATGGCTTTTATTATGTTGAGATATGACCCCTCTATTAACACTTCGTTGAGACTTTTTATGAAAAAATGGGTGTTGGGTTTCATCAAATGCTTTTTCCACATCTATTGATATGATTGTGTGATTTTTTTTTGTCTTTCAATTTATTTAAATGATGTATTGATTGATCTGTGAATATTGTATCAGCCCTGCATCCCTGGAATAAATCTCATTTGGTCATGGTGTATGATCTTTTTAATATACTGCTGGATCCTATTTGCTAATATGTTGTTGAGGATTTTAGCATCTATGTTCATCAAGATATTGGCCTGTAATTCTCTCTTTGTAGTGTCTTTTTCTGGTTTTGGAATTAAGATAATGTTGGCCTCTATAAAAAAGAGATTGGAAGTGTTACTTCCTCTTGGATTTTTTGAAATGGTTTGAGGAGGGTAGATGTTAGTTCTTCTTTGGATGTTTGGTAATATTCACCTGTGAAGCTGTCTGAACCAGGGCTTTTGTTTTCTGGGAGGTTTTATTAATTTATTTTTTATTAATGCTTCAGTTTTATCAGTTATCATTGGCTTATTCAGATTTTCTGCTTCTTCCTGATTCAGTTTTGGAAGATTGTATTTTTCTAAGAATTTGTCCGTTTTGTCCAGGTTGTCCCACTTGTTGGCATATAGCTGTTCATAGTATTTTCTTACAATCCTTTGTATTTCTGTAGGGCCAGTTGTTACTTCAACCTCTTTCATTTCTGATTTTATTTGGTTCCTCTCTCTTATTTTCTTGAGAGTATGGCTAAAGGTTCATCAATCTTGTTTATCTTTCCAAAGCAACAGCTCTTGTTTTCATTGATCTTTTGTATTGTTTTTTTTAGTCTCTATGTCATTAATTTCCACTCTAATCTTTAATATTCCCTTTCTTCTACTTACTCTGAATTTTCTTGTTGTGTTCTCTTTCTAATTCTTTAAGTTGTAGGGTTAGATAGTTTATTAGATTTTTTTTTTTGTAGGCCTGTAGTGATATGAACTTCCTTCTCAGAATGTTTTCATTGTGTCTCATAGATTTTGAGTTGTTGTGTGTTCATTTTCATTTATTTCCAGGAAGTTTCTGATTTATTTCTTGATCTCATTGGTTACCCATTCCTTGTTTAATAATATACTATTGAGCCTCCATCTGTTTGAATGTTTTTCAGTTTTTATTATAGTTTCCTTCTAATTTCATTTCATTGTTACCTGGAAGATGCTTAATATGATTTTAATCTTCTTGAACTTGTAGAGACTTGTAGCCTATCTCTGAGAATGTCCCATATGCACTTGAAAAGAATGTATATTTTGCAGCTTTGAGGATAAATGTCAATTAAGCCCATCTGATCCAGTATATCATTTAGAGTCATTGTTTCTTTGCTGATATTTTGTCTGGGCAATCTATCCAGTGAAGTCAGTGGGGGTATTAAAGTCTCCTACTATGACTATATTGTTGTCGATCTCTCCCTTAAAGTCCTCCTGAAGTTTTAAAAATATATTTTGTTGATTGCATGTGTGTTTACCTGAGTATATCTTCTTGTTGGAACAATCCCTTTAATATTATGTGGTGTTATTCCTTTCATCTTGTTATGGCCTTTGTTTTGAATTCTATTTTGTCAAATATGAGTATTGCTACCCTAGCCTTTATTTCATTTCCATTTGCATGGAATAATTTTTTCCATACCTTCACTTTCAGCCTGTGTGAATCTTTTGTTCTAAGGTGGGTTTCTTGTAGACAGCATATATGCTGGGTTATGTTTTCTTATTTATTCAGCTATCCTATAACTAATGATTGGAACATTTAATACATTTAATTTAAGGTTATTATGTATAGACTAGAGGCCTGGTGCACAAAATTCATGCATGGGGGCAGGGGTGTCCTTCAGCCTTACCTGCACCCTCTCCAATATGGGACTCCTCAAGAAATGTCCGACTGCACGGAAAGTTGCACATCCCTCTCACAATCCAGGACTGCTGGCTCCCAACTGCTTGCCTGCCTGCCTTCTTGATTGCCCCTAACCACTTCTTCCTGCCAGCCTGATCGCCCCCTAACCACTCCCCTGCCAGCTGGATTGATGCCTAACTGCTCCCCTGCCAGCCTGATTGCCCCTAACTGCCTTCCCTGCAGGCTCGATTGCTTCCAACTTCCCTTCTCTGCAAGCCTGAATCCTCCCAACTGCCCTTCCCTGCAGGCCCAGTTGCCCCCAACTGCACTCCCCTGCTGGCCTGATCACCCACAACTGCCCTCTCTTGCAAACCTGGTCCCTCCCATCTGCCCTCTCCTGTTGACCATCTTGTAGTAGCCACAGGGTAGGTGAAAAGGTTGGCTTCCTCCATTGCTGGGAGCAACCCAAACCTCTTGCTCTCTCCATAGCTGCAGCCATCTTGGTTGGGTTAATTTGCATACTTGCTCCTGATTGGCTGGTGGCTGTGGCTTGTGGATATGGTCAATTTGCATATTACTCTTTTATTAGACAGGGTATTTATTGCCATTTTAAGAAAATATGTTTTTACTAGAGGCCCATTGCCCACCCTCTCCAATTTGGGACCCATTGGAGGATGTCTGACTGCCAGATTGGGCCTAATCTGGCAGTCAAACATCCCTCTCATAATCCGGGACCACTGGCTCCTAACTACTTGCCTGCTTGCCTGATTGTCCCTAATGGCGTCTGCCTGCCAGCCTCATCACCCTCTAACTACTCCCCTGCTGGCCTGACTGACGTCTATGAAGGTAACAAATTGCTTATGATTAACCTAAGTATGGACTTTAGTTAATAATAAATTATTATTGGTTGATTGTGACAAAGAAACCTTATGAATGTAAAATTAATATTAGTGGGGGCCTGGCCAGTATGGCTCAGTGGTTGAGCATCGACCTGTGAACCAGCAGGTCATGGTTCGATTCCCAGTCAGGGCACAGACCTGGGGTGTAGGCTTGATCCTCAGTAGGGGGCCTGCAGGAGACAATGATCCATGATTCTCTTTCATCACTGATGTTTCTATCCCTCGCTCCCACTCCCTTCCTCTCTGAAATTAATAAAAATATATATTTAAAAATAATAGGGGAAACTGGAGGTAAGGTATATGAAAACTATCTTTGCAACTTTTCTGTAAATCTAAATATATTTTAAAATAAAAATGTTTTTAATAGCAAAATACAAAATAACAGAGCAACATCTGACATGTGTGCATCCTGCGGTTATGCAATAGAAAGTACATAGCATCAATTATGTTGTGTTTTTGCCAAACAGTTGAACCTGAGTGTAATCATCAGTAAACCATCAATGAAATCTTAAATACCAGACGTTCTATCAAACAATCATTCTGTACTTTTCAAACAACAAGAAACTGGGGGACTGGTCTAGCTTTTTAAAAGACCAGTAACAAGCCAAGCAGAGAAAGATAAATAGCACTCATTTGTGGCATATAATGAACAACATAAACTGATGAACAAAAATAGATCTAGAGACAGAGAAACATCAATCAGAATGTCAAACCTCAGGGAAGGTAGGGGACAGAGGTGGTTAGGGGAAGAGATCAACCAAAGGACTTATATGCATGCATATAAGCCTAACCAATGGACACAGATAACAGGGGTGTGGGGGCATAAATGGGAAGTGGGGGGTAATGGAGGAATAAGTACACATATGTAATACCTTAATCAATGAAAAAATAAAAATAAAAGACCAGTAATATGTAGCCATAAATTGCAATATTGTTTTGTTGATCCTTGCAACTTAAAGTCTTGTCTGCAGACCAGCAGCATCAGCATCTGGGAACTTGTTAGAAATGCAGAACCTTGGCCCCCATCCCAGATCTGCTGAATCAGAATCTACATTTTGACAAGATCCCCAAGTGGCTGGCATGCAGAGAAAAGTTTAATAAGCACCTTTTTTTTGATAGTATTATAGAGTTATTGTTAATTATATCAAGTGTGAAACTGATACCGTGGCGTATCAAATTATTTTAATTATTGAGATGCATATTGAAGTATTTAGAGGCAAAGTGCCATTGGTGTCTGCAACTTACATTCAAATACGTAGTTAAAAAACTAAAAGTGTATGAGAAAACAGGTGACAGGGTGGGGCGCTGTACAAATGTTTATTGTAGATCTAAATTTTTACAAATTCCCACATAGATTCCTGCAACAGAGAGGAACTGATAAGTCTGCTCCAACCACGAAGACAAGAGGAGAAACAGTCCAGAGATGGAAGGCGCTGACCTGACGACGCCTTGCCATGCTAGCAGTCAGCAGCTGTGCGTCGCTACAGGTGGCCTAGGAGCAAACCAGAGAGGGTGGGACCTGCATTGCCACCATTTGTCCACCATCCAGATACCATTGCTGATGTGTACAATAAGAACTGTTTGATGTTGAAACTGGGACTCAAACATTTTTTGTTCTTATAGGTTTATTTCTGCAGAGGCAAGATTTTTTAAAGAGAAGAATCTGGGGGAAAAAATAGATACAGAGGCAAAGGAGCATTGAACAGACTATCAAATTACAGCGGGAAGGCAGGGGAGGTTGGTGGTGGGGAGGGCAGGGGGCTGTAAGAGATCAACCAAAGGTCTTGTATGCATGTATATAAGCCTTCCCCTTACCCCATGTATGTAACCAATGGATATAAGACACGGGGGAGGGGAGGAGAAAGGGGGTCAAGTGAAGGCATGAACTGGGAGGTAGGGTAGGCCAGGGGGAGGCCAATGAGGGAGGAGGAAGGAGACCTATGTACTACTATTTGTAATACTTTAAACAATAAAAAAAATTCCCATGTAGAATGTTTTTAATGAAATTGCCTTGAATTTAAAATTTTCCTTGAGGGAAAATTGCCATCTTGATAATATCAAAATTTCTCATCTATGAACATAGTATGTCACTCCTCACATGTAGGTTTTCTTCTCTCTTCTTCAGCAATATTGAACAGTTTTCTTCATATAGATTTTATACACTTCTTTTCAGTTTACACTTATTCCTAGACACCTTACTGCTTTATTATAGCAACTGTGAATGGATTCTTCTCAGATATAGTGGTACCTCGAGATACGAGTTTAATTCGTTCCATAACCTTGAGACGCTCGAGTTGCGGTAAACTGGTAGGTCGTGTGCAGCCAGCTGATCCGCGCGATTACTCCTATCTCAAATGTTGCTCGTATTTCAAAGCAAAAATCGCTCACTCGACAGCTCGTGTCTCAAAAATCTCGTATGTTAGGGCACTCGTATCTCGAGGTACCACTGTATTTCTAACTGGCTGTTGCCAATATATAAAAAGTTATTTATTTTAGAATATTTATTTTATAATTTGTTACTGTTACTTATTTCCCTGATAATTTTTGGTTCATTTCTTGAGTTTTTTAGGAAGACAATGATAACATCTGAAAATAATGCAAAGTTAATCTCTTTTCTAATATTTTTAGTTTTTTTAAGCTTAGCCTATCAAATAGATTTCCTATTAAAAAGCAGTGATAGTGAGTTTCATACATAGTCTGCTTCCTGATTCTAATGGAATGAGTATTAGTGTTTCACTGTTAATTCAATGTTGCTTTTGGATTTTTTATAGCCTTTCTATTGTAATATACTAATGGCTTTTATTTAATTAGAAATGTCTGTTAAATTATATTAAGTCCCTGTTTCATATCTTTGAAAATGATTTCATTGTTGTTTTTTCCTTCTTATAATTTATGAGTATAATTAATTTCCTTATTATAAACTATATTTTCATTTCAGAACTAAAACTCCTTGGTCATGTGTATTATTCTTCTAACATACTGTTGAATATCCTCATACTGACATTTTATTTTTTCCATTTATGTTCACAAGTAAAATTTATATTCTTCTTCCCTCCTCCCCCCCTTTTTTTGCAGCTTTGTCAAGTTTTGGCATCAGAGTCTTAATATAAATCATAACAGTACTCTGTGGCTTGCTTAATATACACTGGTGAATTAAATTGAATCTGGCTACTGTGGTATTTCAAACTCAGTTCCCAGGTCATAATTTATGTACAAAACCCCAAGAACATACATCACTAATATAAGATAAGTCAGGAGAAATACAATCAGATCATTGTCATCAGCTTAAGACCTTAGGCTTTAAAGTAATTTTGGTAGAGCTCAGCCAGGTGGCTCAGGGGTTGAGCATCAACCTGTGAACCAGGAGGTCATGGTTCGATTCCTGGTCAGGGCACATGCCTGGGTTGCAGGCTGGATCCCCATTGTGGGGTGTGCAGGAGGCAGCCAATCCATAATTCTCTCTCTCTCTCCCTTTCTCTTTCCTCTCTGAAATCAATAAAAATATATTATATTTTTTAAAAATAATAATTTTGGTAGAAATACCTGCTGGACAGAAAATATCCAATTGATTTTGAAAATCAACTTAGTTATATTCTCTTGCTAAAAATAAAGGCAAACTGAAAATAAACTCTCCCAGTTATCTAGATAAAAAACTGTTACACAAGCAAAACTTTTAAGAAAGATGGGGAAAATTTAGTGCATAAGTAGGAAAGACAGTTACTATTCAAACTAGCTGTCAGAACACTCAATACACGTTTCACAAGGTAGTGGTATTTTGACTGTCTTGTTCATTTTTTATATGGAGTCTGACCCAGTGCCTCCCACTAGAGAAGCCCTTAATAAGATCTTATTGAATGAATAATAGAGAGGTGATTGTTCTGTTGGTCTGTACACTATCACACGGGTGTCCTGAGTGCCCACAAGCCACACCACAATGCACTGGAGAACCCCATAATTGCATATGATGGGCTGAGCTTAGAATATGATGCCAGATCAATCTCTTTTCCATCACCAATCTGTGCCGCCAGGGAAGGTTGTGCTGTTGAGAAGGGTCACCGAGGCTTTGCCTCCTCGAACCATGCCTTGTCCTGGAATGGCTGCTGATTCAGGGGCAGAGGAAAGCTGGATGGCGTGGCCTCAGAAGCAAGACCCATTGAGAACTGGCTCTGTGGTGCACATGCCAGCTGTTTTCCTGAGCGAAACCTGCAACTTAGGAACTTAAGTAGGTGAGGATAAGCCATGGTGTTTAGCAGGAATGCACATGCAAGCAAAGTTCTAGAAGAATTTTGAAGCAAGTCTTTTGGGGTACCTCAAGAGTACCTTCTCTGCTTCACACTCCCTCTTCAACTGTTTGGCAGTTGCTGATGGGGACTCTAGCACAAAAAACAGAATTCAATTGGGGTGATTTTGGGGAAACTACACTCTGAGTTATATCAATGTTTAATAATCTTCAGGTAGAGCCTTACGTCCCTATGGAGCATCTGTGACCCAGCAGACTCCCAGCTCTTGGTCTTGGGACAACATTTTGTGAAAACCCTAATGACATGGAGCAAACGTGTCTCTCCCCACTTTGATACATGGAGACAGCCAACCCATTATCAAGTCCTCTCTCAGTGTGATTTGGATATGTGTATTCTTCTTGCCCAAGTCCTGGCTATCTACAACCCAGGTGTTTGCAGGAGCTTCCTTACTAGTGGCAGGGCCATTGCCTAGCAGAGCTCCCACAAACAGCATTTATATTGTTGTCTCGGTAACTACATTCTGGAGCACACCTCACTGGCACAATAGGCTACAACAACAAAGAGCCCTTGGAGTTGTGCAATGCTCCCATCCCAATGCTCTCCCTCCTGGGATCTATTTTTTCCTTTGTTAATCATTGTTATTGTTATTGAAATATTTCAGGCAAATAGAAAAATAGAAAGAATAATAAAACATGCACTCATGCATTTACCACTCAACTTTTTCCTATTTTAACACTTCACAAAATGTTTTGAAGTTGGGTGATCTAAATGTTTATTATGAAATACTAGAGGCCCAGTGCACAGATTTGTGCATTGGTAGAGTCCATCTTCCTGGTCTGTGCCCTCTTGCAATTCGGGACCCCCTCAGGGGATGTCAAATAGCAGATTTCAGCCCAATCCCCACAGGCTCGATCTGGACAGGAGGGAGTCTGAACCTGTGTGTTGAGCATCTGTCCCCTAGTAGTCAGTGCGCATCATAGCAACCAATTAACAGGTTGACAGGTCGTTCAGTTGCTCGGGCACTTATGCTTTTATATATATAGACTAGAGGCCTGGTGCATGAAATTTGTGCTGGAGGGGATGGCCTTCAGGCTAGCCTGCTCTCTCTCCAATCTGGGACCCCTTGAGAGATGTCCAACTGCCCATTTAAGCCTGATCCTGGATATACTAAATGTATAACTATAACTAAATGGGCAGTTGGAGATCCCTCTAACATTCCAGGACTTCTGGCTCCCAATTGCTCACCTGCCTGCCTTCTTAATTGCCCCTAACAGCTTCTGCCTGCCAGTCTGATCATCCCCTAACCACTTCCCTGCCAGCCTGATTGATGCCTTACTGCTCTTCTGATAGCCTATTTGCCTCTAACTTCTCTCCCCTGCTGGCCTGATCACCCCTAACTGCCCTCCCCTGCAGGCCCAGTCACCCCCAACTTCCTTCCTCTGCTGGCCTTGTCACCAACTTTCCTCCTCTGCTAGTCTTGTTACCAACTTGTCTTAACTGCCCCCCTCTGCAGGCTTAATCACCCCCAAATGCCTTCCTTTGCAGGCCTGGTCCCTTCCAACTGCCCTCCCCTGCTGGCCATTTTGTAGTGGACATCTTGTGTACACATGGGGGCAGGATCTTTTGACCACATGGGAGCAGTCATCTTGTGTGTTGGAATGATGGTCAATCTGCATATTACTCTTTTATTAGATAGGATAGAGGCCTGGTGCATGAGTGGGGGCCAGCTGTTTTACCCTAAAGGGTGTCCTGGATCAGAATGGGTGTTCCCTTGGGGCATGAAGTGGCCTGGGCAAGGGACCTGTGGTGGTTTGCAGGCCAGCCACACCTCTGGCGACCCAGAGGAGGCCCTGCTATCTGGGATTTATTTATCTTCTACAACTAAAACTTTGTAGTCTGGAGTGGAGCCAAGCCTTCTGCTCGCATAGCCATTGAAACTTTGTTGCCTTAAGCACCAGCCAGGGTGTGCTGAAAGCTTGGCTTCCTCCATCATCAGGGGCAACCCAAACCTCCCTCCTGCTCTCTTTGTGGCTATAACCGTGTTGGTTGGGTTAATTTGCATACCCCCTCTGATTGGCTGATGGGCATGGCTGGTGGGTGTGGCTGGTGGGTATAGCGGAGGTAAGATCAATTTACATATGACTCTTTTATTAGATAGGATTAGATAGGATTTGTGCATGCATTTTTTATATGTATTTAATGATTGTCTCCCTTAAGTTGTGTTGAGGACAGGATCATGGAAGATTTGCTCATAATGGCATGTCTAGTGCTAGCAGAGCCCTGGTGTGTATGTAGTGGGTTCCAAATGACTACCATTCGATGAGAATTGAAGCTAGAAAAAGTTGATGCAGTCAGGACAAAGAAGTGTTCAGTACATGAATTCTGGGACAATTCTCTGCTGGATAAAAATTGTTAAAAATGAAGGTATCAAAGTATTCTTCAAGAAAGCCTGTCAGGCTCAGTGTGATCAAAAGCAGATATTGAGCTTTTGTGTTTGTCCCATATGCTGACCCAGAGAATGTGAGCATGAGGTAACTTAATGTAGTGGGAACTGTGCTTTATTTTAAACATAAAATGTATAACTATAACTAAAATGTATTGAGTACTTACTTGTGTGGGCAATATCGTAAGTGCTTTGTATGAATGAATGGGTTTAATTCTCATAATAACCCTAAGAGAGAGATGTGTTTACATATCAGGAAATTGAAGCAAAGAGATAAAGTAATTTACAGGACCTCATACAACTAGTAAATAGCACACCAGATTGCTCCAGTGTTCCTCCCCACCCTACTCTATTGTCTTTAACACTCTTGTTCAATGAATAGTGAAAGACTATTCACTAATAACTGAAAGTGACCAGAAAAGCTAGTGGATCTAGCCAAGGTTTCATTGGCGTGCAGAAAATGGAGGGTCAACTTAGCATCAGAGAAAGGTCGTGCTATGAATAAATATTGTGTTTTTTCCCTGCAGCTAGCATCCCACTAAGACCAGCTCATCCAGTACATTCATTAGAATAAATATTGCCAATGGCTTCCTGGAAATGATGTAACAACTTCCTCTCTCATCACTAGGTGTGTATAATTGCTTTCAGGAAGAGAGGCTTTTGATGTTTACATATTAGGAGGCTTATCTCTCTTTGATACTCTAATAAAGTAAAGTATGGACAAAATTAAATTTGTTTCCAAGCATCACCAACCAATTACTACAGGCTTCCTGACTTCATGTACTATTTTAAAGGATACCTGTGTATCCTCCCTAAAGCCTAGCCTCTACATATCAAAAGTCTCAAGTTACATAGTCTGTTTCATAGTCCATATAGAGAAGCTCTACTCTCAAGTAGTGATAAAAAATATGTTCTTTTAAAAAAATAATAATAATTTTTTAAACACAACAGCATTTGTGCATTCTTTTAAATCTGATTATTTGATGCTACTGTGTCAATAATTAAATAAAAGCATGGTTGTTTTAAAATTATGTTATTCAAAGATCATTTATTAGTTAACTAATATTTATATTGGCCCAAGGCCTGAAAATTAACTAAGGATCTGGAAACTGCATTTAAATTAACATATTAAGTCTTTGTAGAATCATAAAAATCACTCTTTTTGTAAAGACATTGCATATTATCAAGTAATATAGTTGAACATAAAACAATTTTGCAATTTTTATAAACCTAAAGTGATATTAATTTATTTGACCAAGAAAAAAGGTAGAAGAAATTTAGGAAATTCAAATTAATTAAGTTTTTCATGAGAAAATACACTCCAGACTTTTATAACTTGGGATGTTATGTAAACTTAAAAAATATATACATGTATATTTTACATATATATTTACATATATACTAGTGGCCCAGTGCACAAAATTCCTGCATGGGGCAGGGGGTTGTCCCTCAGCCCAGCCTGCACCCTCTCCAATCTGGGACCTGTCAGAGGATGTCCAACTGCCTCTCATAATCAGGGACCGCTGGCTCCTAACCACTCACCTGCCTGCCTGCCTGATCACCTCTAACCACTTTGCCTGCCAACCTAATCACCCACAAATGCCTCCCCACCAGCCTGCTCACCCCCAAACTGCCACCCCCCCACTGGCCTACTTACCCCCAACTGCCCTCCCCTGCCAGACTGATCACCCCTAACCACCTCTGCCTCAGCCCTGCCACCATAGGCTTTGTACAGAAAGATGTTCAGAAGGTCTCC